>CABFVX010001414.1:64679-94808 GCA_902151425.1 Timema shepardi | reverse complement strand
GGGGGGGGGGTAGAAAAATATTGCTTTTAAAGTTCTTATAGATGGTGAATTTTTCACTTTAATAGATGCAAAGATAAGAAATATTCGATGATATAGCGTGGCGTGTAGTAAAATAAATATAATAAATTATTAAGGGAGACTTAACCCGAATACTTCAGACTAGCTAGTCGTTTTTTACGAGACTTCGTGGATAAAATAGTATCCGTTACTCATGTATGGATAAATACATATATTCTATGTTGAGGTATATTATTTTTGATGATGAGAAAAGGGGGTGGATGAGACCTCGGTAATTCATTAAAAAAATATTGGCCAGATAAAAAATTTAAATCTCCTTCATTGACTATATATTTCCTATTAAAGTTTATTAAAAATCGATTTATTATATTGAAACTTTACACTTTATACTCAATGATTAACACAACTCAATAGTAATGGAAATTTACTCAATATAATGCTATTTTATATTGGTGGTTATTAATGTGTACAGATCCCAATGAACGAAATATTTAAATTTTATTAAATATGTTCGTTTTATGTTAGTTTTTCAATTTCCAATCAACGTTATTTCTTGTAGTATTTTTGAATCAAGGTGATTTTTTACTGTCATTTAAATTATTCACTATTAAACTAAAAGTATAAGCAAAGATTAACTTTTACTTTTATTATTATTATTTATTTATTCCTAAGCCACAAATTTTTTTTTAGGAAATGAAAAGGTAAATAACATAAAAATAATATATTTCAAGGAATTTTACCTAAGTTAGGACTTTCTTTTTTTTATGTCCATAATATTCACGTTACTTTTGTATGGTAAAAATCCTCCCAAACTGGAATTCTAAATGTACAGGTATGATGTGAAACATTAAATTAAGCTTATAAATGGTTGAAACCATACTGTAAAAAGAAGTCTACAGAAATGAATAGGATATACTTAAACATAGTAAATGCCTGCTTTATGATTAACATACATTTTTTATTTGAGAAATAAGAATATCACCTGCTATTTCCAAATCTGAACCTTATAATTTAAATGAAATCAAGGAGAATTTATTAATGTGATACGTCTTTTTATAATACAATAGAGTTATAAAAATACAGGATGCTCACCACGAGTCGCCAACATTTTAAACACATACAGTTTGAAGAGAAATATTTATAGAATCATTATTGAACATGAAAATGATAATAAAAACAAAAAAAGTTTCTGTTAAATTGAGTTTAGTTTAGTGCACCTCACCATGGGTCGCCTTTGGTCGCACGAAGAATATTCAGTCTGTAGTCAATTTCATGGCAAGTGTTCTGCAACATGTCTACTGTGACCGATATTGAACCATCTGTTATGCACTGGCTCTTAATACATAATGCTGGTAGCTTTCATAGAGTACACTTTGGTTTTGAAAAAAACAAACATATAATGGGGTAATGTTGGTGGAACGCAAAGGCCAGGGAATTGGACCATAACCACCTATCCAATGGTTGAGGAATGTGTTATTCAGTACATCTTGGACATCATTGGTTACCGTCTTGTTGAGAAATTATGGCTGTCTGCATGGCTGCTATCTGTGGTATGGCCAAGATATTAGGCATACCACGGTAGTGGCGGTGTTTTCAGAGAATAAAAACGGTCAAACAATCAGGATGTGCACGAGACCCCACCAAATGTTAACCTTTTGACTATCGTGCATGTTTTCAGAGACTACATGTGAATTTTTGATCCCCAAATTCACACACTGTGCCGATTCCCTTTTCCCTAAATATGAAAGTTTCCCTTGTATGAAAACATGTGCGATAAAAAAAAATCATCATTATCTATACGAACCAGCATAGCGATTACAAATTGTCATTTTGGCCGGTCATCAGGTTGTATTTCCTGCAAAATCTATCTCTTATAGGCGTGAGAGCGTAACCGACAGTTTCATTCCAAGTTATCTAAGTCCTTGCTTGACTGACCTCTAAGGGCTTCTTTCGATTGGTTTCCATCCATTTTCTAAAGCCTCATCCAAGAAGTCGTGATTTTGCCACCGTGTCCTTTGAACCCACTATCGTTCGCCAAAAACTAATCACGCAACTTTTGATAGTATTGAATTTTGGAGGGTCCTTATTGAAAACACGGTGGAAGTCTCGTTGCAACTGAGTGACATAATTTTATTGTCTGCCTACCACAACACAACTTGTGCTTGCTCGCTTGGAGTCACCATTCTAGAAAATAATTGACTACAGTGCCACTGTGCCCTTAAACACTTAGTGATAGTAGTAAACACTAAACCATTATAGTTCCTGCCTTTAAAAGTAAATTTTAACATGGTTGAAATTCATTATTGATCTTGTTTTGTAGTAAATATAAGAATTCATTTGTTTTCTATATGATTTTATTAATTAGCCTATTTTCACCGACTCTTGGTATCCACTCATATCATAAAATAATACAATAAAATAATTATTCAAATATAGTAGGGAGTATAAAGGTGGAATTGGATATTGTATATACCCGAATTTAAGTTGAGGATGAGTGGGAAGTCATTAAGAAAATAGGACACCCAGCACAACCAGCTGGGACTCGAACCCCGATCTACTCGTCATAGGTAATCCAGTCTAACACGAGTGATGTAACAGATTACGCAATCACCAGTGCGGGTAATTAATTAACTGATATATTTAATAATATATAGGGCCCGCTATAATAAATTGAATTTATGTGAGCAAGATAACTTAAATATGTAGTAAATATTTAAATTAACGTTGGCCATAGAAGGATATATAGATCAAATATATTTTATCTGCTATATAATTATATACAAATACTTTTTCACGCATTTATTTGGAAATAAAATTATTGAGTCCTGTTTGCTTGATAGGTTTTTTTCCTATTTAAACAAGTTAAAGATGCATCGCGGAATGATCTGTTTGAAATGTTTTAATTTAACGTATATAAAACGATGTTATGATCAAAGCAGAGCTTCTAGTAGCACCATTTCATTTTAAAAGAGAGTGTTTGAATGGGATGTGTGGATACTTTTCCCTTTAACATCGTATATTTTTTGATATTACTACTATTAATATTATTACCTTTTTTTGCGTATGGTGTATTTGACCGTGAGAGGTGCAATATCTAGTTCGTTCAAATGAAGACTTCTAGCCGCTCTGGTTGCACGGAACGTTGCCCAGGTTACACTTCGGAGGCTGCCTACAAGTCGTATTCACAAATAGATGACGTGATGATAGGGATTATGAAGGTGTGGAGCCCGTGGGAATCTTAAACCTAACTTGAGCCTAACTAACAAGACCATGGTGATCATAGGAAACAGCTCCCCTTTCAGTAAAATGTACCAATGGTATCACCGGGAATAGAACCTGGGAACTCTAGATCAATAGCAATGGCTGATGACCACAATACCAAGAGGCCGTTTTTTACTATTGTTATATTATTATTATTATTATTATTATTATTATTAATATTTACAAGCAATGGTACCAAATATAACTATTAAAGGCATAAACATTGTATAAACAGGAATACTTTGGTTTGACAGGGGGACCTGGTGGTCTAAGGGTAAGGTGTCAGACTTTGTATTAGAGGTCCACGGCTCAAACTCCAGTCCCAGCACAGATCTAGTTGATTACCAAACCCTTCTTTAACCTCTGACAAAGTGTGTGCTTTCACTCTTTGTGAATGTAGGGATTGCCAGGCCCCCACCGTGGTTCGGATTCCATGTTAAACTCCACCATCATCATTCTCACGTACCATCCTACCGTCTGGAGATAGTGGGATTCTCTTTAATGGCAGTGGCGTATTCTGAGAAAATTAATAGGTATGCTTTACTCTGAGAGCTGCAGGAGGGATTCGGGGGTCAAAGACTCTTAACCACCGTTGGCCAAGAAGCTCGAGAGATGCTTCCCCTGGAAATATTTAAATATGTTTAGTAGTAGTTTAGAACAATGGATCTCAAACATTAATGTTATGTTTCTTTCGTACTCGCATTCTATCTTGGGAAACTTCGCACCTCCCAACTCCCTTTGTCTCTCTTTTTTTACTTATTTATATCTTTATTTCAATATCCACCTTTACAGCCTATTAAATATTCTGACTTCATAAAAACACACCAAAACGTGAAACTACTGATGATTATCATCCACTCAAATTGTAATGGAATATCAAAACACAGCGCACTGCAGTTCATGACGACACCTACCTAAACCAGAATGGGATGGGCCAGTTTCCTATGAGAGAACGGCCCATTCCATTCGAGTTTAGGTAGGTGTCGTCATGTATTTAGTGTAGCGCCACTCTTGAGGCGTACTAAATTTAACTATGAAACTGGCCCTTATACTCCATTCACGGTAGGAATTACTCTCTGAAAGGTCTTTTTTCCTGCCAATATCCTACTATATAATAGATTTCTGGTAGGGAAAAAGGCCTTTCAGAAAACAATTCCTACGGTGAACGGACTTTAAGTAAAAATGTCGAGGATAAGAGCTATGAGCACACTCCTGACTGTATAAGAATGACATAAACTATTCAATTGGCTGATTGTAATTAAAAGTACACAAAGGTAGCATTCTCATTTTTCATTTATTTGAGGTATTTAGCGTGTACTTTCTGGGTCAAGTGATTATATCAGCACATGACTTAACTTAAATCTAGAACAAACACAACACCCAGCCCCCCGGCCGTTAATTTATCACCGTGATAGGGGGAAATCCCGATTTTACCAAGAATATTTTTAGGCTATGCTGGAAATCAAACTCGGAACCCTTAGCTTAGTGGGAAGGCAAACTGCCAACTGAACTACCGTGTCTAGCTCGCAGGCAGCAATACGCAAAGTAAATATATATATATAGAAAAAGAGTAAAATGAAGTACTACATGGATAAAGTGTCCATCAGAATTACACTAACTTTTGGGATTCCTTGATGTATAATTATATAAACTGTCTAGCTGTCACTGTCTAGCTACTACAGTTAAATTAACCCTTCATTCCCCACCCTCCCACTAATACTTCACCCGTGTATACTCTAAAATGGCGGTAAATATTCTTGCCAAATACCTGATGATACGTGTGCCTAGAATGCATAAACATAATCAAGTATGTATTTAATTATTTAATAGCTTAAATATTGTTATTTATACGATTATCTTCATCTATTTTATTTTACTTTACTTGAGCTATACTAGCTTAGTAGATAATCATTGTGATCTTGATTCTTGAATATTTGTTCAACATTTGGCACAATGTTTAGCTTGCATTGAGTATTCAGCAGGCCCTCGGTTGTAAACACCCTAGTTCATTTCCCAATGTTTGTTGGCGAGGGGCAAGGGGGAGTGTTGCAACCCCATAGAAAATGGTCAAGGTCATTTGAATTTCTCTAGATTTGCCTTCTGTTTTCAAGCAGGAGGTCCTGGGTTTCATCTCTTCATAAGCTGGATATGTAGAATACTCTTTTGGAGGAATTATTACTTAAAACACAATATTCTTTAATTATGAATACATATTAGTTTACAAATTAATAATATATAGATACATTACTCATGTCTATTTATTCACAATTTAAACACTACTATTTGCACAGAACACATTGAATTAAGAAACTAGTCCATATAATTATGAGTATGCGGTGCAGGACTAGCATACCCAGAGAATACACCACTATTTAGTGGTGTGTGTGTGTGTGTGTGTCCCACCTCAGGTATTAATCCCTCCATACGCCAGGAGAGCAGAGGTCAGATAAGGTCGAATAGCCCAGATCTAGAGCATCAGCCCCACCACACCTTGCCCACCCCACTTTGCCCAACCCCCTATGGTTTAACACATTAAGTGAAGTTATCTATGCCGTATTATTTTTCTTTAAAATAACGAAAATACAAATAATAGTGATTTGATAAGTGGGAGTTGTGTGTATACCAGTATTTTAATAACTAATTGATGTTGATTGTTTTTATTAGTTTACATGAAATTTTTAAAAAAAGTATTTCCTGCCAGATTTAAAATAAATAAATTCTACTTAATTCTAAAAGTAACGTGCCATGTAGTTCAAACAAAATAGTCCGAAGTCAATGGCACTTGCTCGCCCAAAAGAAAACTCCTTGCTACCGTCCAGTTTTTAAAGAAGGTTTTTAGAAGATAAAAACATTTTCTTGCTTTCAACAATGATAACATTTTTCTATTTTACTAAGAGTATTCTGTTTGTATTGGTAATATTTATCAAAAGTTACAGCTAAGTATCACATGACTTGACGTATGAATACGTGAAATTAGATCTAGCAACTTTCTTGGATTTAAGATAATGCTCTCCCTATGAAAATTGTGCTTTCGTCCTGGAACTCAAGAGTGTGGAGGTTTGAAGACTTGACGAGTCTTGTGATTGGAAAGTCGATGACAGGGTGTGCGACGTGAAGTTTGGGGTAGAACGAGGGAGTCCTCGACGGAACCTGCCCGTTGGACTGTCCATTTGACAGGAGCAGCTGTCATCTGTTCTGTCGATATGTAGCCACAACCGCGCGGTAACATGCGACAACACACGAACAAGCACGACAGAGACTTGTTGAGGGCGGGGGTTGAGGTGTGTATAAGAATAGGGTGACAAGGGGGTGGATGGGTAGCAGAAAATATCAAACTAGCATTAAACGCAAAGGTTGGCATACGAGATTGAGCAAACAAATTTCAAACTTTCTGTCTCCAACTTGTATGGGTCCTAGCTGGTTTGCTATGTTATTATTAATTAATTTATGTGGATACTTAACATACACCTTAACTGTTACACACACAATTATTTAATTCAATATATTTAATAAAATAATTAATTTTGAAATTTAAAATGCAAAGTGGTCTAAGCTATCAAAGAAGTGCCTCGTATCGGTGGTTGCGTGGTCTAGGTCAGTGGTATTATTTTTATATTTTTTGTTCGTGTAGCCCAATATATTATTTATGTTCAAATCTGTACCCCCAAGGTGAAAGTTATACACATTTTTACTCTCTTCGATGGCCGCATGGTCTAAAGCGCTACTCTAGACTGCCAATTATGGGGATATTGAGGTTCGAATACCGGTCGGGTGTCCTGAGGTTTTTTTTCCAAAATGTGTTTCCACTATCCCTCCACGCAAATGTAAGTACACTTCTTATAAATATGACCTTTATCATCTCTAAAACCTTAGCGTAATTAGTACATCAGCTTATTACCCGAATGGGTAGCAAGACCATGTGCTAAAAACACACACACAAACACAAGTGAAATTAGTTTTTTAGCTTTTAATTCATTCAGAATCATTTAAAACACGATTAGATTAAATCGGGGTTTGGTTTTGTGTATGAGTGTTTCTTTATATAGCTTTTAAAATAGTGAGAGGATTTTAATTGAAATAGAGATAACACTTTCACATTTGAATAATAGTTATATCTGCCTTCGGGTAATAATTCTGATAAAAGTAGTTCATAGAATGACGAATAATTACAAATGTGCATATGTTTGATGAGCGGAGGAATACCTATATCATACACACACATTTGACAATGTCGACATGTCTCTACTATAGGCACTTCCCCCACAAAAGCATTAATGTGTGATAAAACAAAATTATATATACATTCAGGCTATTTCCATATTGCAAAAAAAAAATATTATTACTTCAAATTTATTTCAAAGAAACGTTGGCTTGTCATATGCTGGTTACGCTCCTAAAGCTCATGGTATAAGAGTCAACTGTTCCCAAACATGAAATAAAATAATTTTTTAGTTTTAAAAATAAAATACACTGTGATATAGTTTTTTTTAAACTTTACATCATGTTATATAAGCAACCGAATTGTAAAATATTTTGGCAGTTAGTATGCATACTAAGGAATTAGACAACAATAATTATTAAAATAAATATTTCGATGGATTTCAACCAAAAATAGCACTTATATAAAGTCCATTCAAACCCCACTATTAGATTTTTGTTCATAATTCAGATGACAAAGATTTTAAAAAATGTCAATTTATTCTAAATGTCAGGTGTCGAAAACGCTAAACTTATCAATGCTACTGAAACTAACTCAGATCAAACACCACTAAAAATATTAGTTTGGATATTAATAATATAATATATTTAAATAAATTAAAATTTCATCAAATTTAAAAGTATTACAATTCAATAATATATTTTGGTCAGACATAATATATAAACCAATCGACACTCTCGACTGCATACCTTTATTTGCTTACACTGTAGTTACTCAAGGTCGTGTGCAAGAAGATTCCAAAACGTTCTACAGATATCTATTTATCGTCTGTTTGACACCATAAACTATCGTAAAATATCAACATTCATATACAACATGTATCATGTTTCTGAATTCAAGGATGCCACTATCTTCTTTTTAATACAAAAATACCTCCCTGTGTTTTTTGGGTTTTATGGAAGGAACTACAATTTTTCCAACCCATTATATCATAGTAGTTTGGAGAAATGAAATTTAATTTTACATAAAATAGGATATTGTTAAGTCTTATATTGTAATTGTGTTTAGAACACGAGAATTGACCTGGATAAGAAGTTGTCACATAACCAAATATTTCAAGGTGAAATTGGTGGGAGGGGGAAAATTAGATATATGAGATATGTTTTCAGATCAGCGTACTTATTTCTTAAGTTCACTTTCCTTCTATGTAAAGGTTGATAGCTAAATGTCAACCACAGTAGATTTAAGGTAAAGTGCTTGTTTCATGACCCAATTAACGTGGGTTCAAACCCCGTTGAGGTCAAAGGATTTTTCTTGAGTGATAAAACTCCTTAGCACAACTTCCTTCGTACGGGAAGTAAATCCGTCGGTCCCATGTTGATTGTGGAGTGGAAATGAACCCTGAGAGGTGTGTTAAAATATCTTTCCTGACAAAAAATGTGTGGGCCCTTACGGTCTCGTTCATAAAATGATAGTGTACTGATATTATCAGTCGGTTCATAATGTTCATGTTAAATACTTCAAATAAATGAAATTATTGATAAATAAAACTTACTATTTAATTTTACAAATTCACAAATATTCCATTAAATATTTTTAAACCTTTTGTAAATTCTGTTTTCCAGGCAGAACATATCCTTTGCTGTTGCAGATGCTTGGCATCTTTGTAACATACCCCTATAAAAAAGTAGTAATAGAAAAACTATCTAAAGAAGGTCTTAAAAATATCTCAACAAGATTTTAATAAATCCTTATAATACCATTGCCAATCCTCTACACATCCAGGTTTTTCAAAGTTTTCAGTAGTGAGGACTACAATGCAGACTTTTAAAAACAAAATAAAAATTATCATTTCAAAATAACTTTCCAGTTTAATTTCACTAAAGTAGTAATTTTGTAAGTTTCATAATATTTATCAAACATATGTTGAAAGTATATTCGGTTCTATTTCAAACAATTTTACGTTTTAGGCGTATAGAATCACAATTCTACTCTAGAATGAAATATTTATGGCTTGTTCGTATTTCTACAGTAAATAACATAGATATTACAGTGGAGTAAATTCAAATGAAGTTTCCTTGCTAAATACGAATGATTCCAGTAAATAGTGTATCCTATCGTGCATGAACAATAATTGTCGCCATTACCCTCAGAAAATGTCACAGCGGCATACTGAAATATACCATTTGCCGGAGCCCCAAATAACGAGAGCCCGTACTTCGTATTACAACGACCCACCCATCCATGGTATGTCATTCAGTAATGCATCACTCTGACAGAGCGCAAAAGCCATAGCTTTCAATTTATGTATATAATGATCCCGATATTGCCAACATTTAGAGAAAGATTGGTTATTCCCTGCGCATGATGCCAAGATGTAATGGTACGTAGCAAATGGAAGAGCCGATTCAAAACTGTGACAACTCCATATCTAAATAGTCGAATAATCTGTTAGTACAGGGTTGCCACGATTTTTTTACCAATAAGATTCCCAAAGGTGTTTTAGGTTTTTTTAGAGGTAATTCCTAATCTTTCCATAAAATTTAAATTGAAGTAGAGATGAATCAAACAACTCTATCTGTCGTAAAATTACAATATGAATTCAATCTGTATTTAAAAATTGAAGATATAAGATAAATATGGAAATGTATGTGGCCATTACGTGACTCACTGTTTTAAGAAAGAGGGGGGAAGAGAAATGGTACTAAACATGTGTTAGAATCAACTTTCTTAGTTCATTTCATCTTCTATTCTATACAAACCCTACTAATTAAATAGTGTTGTTATAAATCATCCAAATATCAGTATTATGTGAAATGACATTGGTAGTTGCTGCGCCGAGCGCCGCGGACGTGAGCCGAACCAAGCGTTCCAATTTGAGCGCCTCATCAAATTGCAACACGGTATGGAATGTTGTCATTTTACGATGGTAATATCGGATAGGATACCGTGCATGTATATATGCATGCGTGTGTGAGTGTGTGTGTATTTATTCGAGGGGGCTAAGTGGAGACGCAAAATACATGGTGACACCAGGCTTGGAGGTGCTTAGGAATGCGACTGATATTTCATGCAAGTAGAAGAGGGGAGTGGGGGGGAGGGGGGCACTTACCGCCCTTTAGCAAATGAGTTTTCGCTCTCCCTTCTAATATTTCCGTGCTAAAAGCTAGCAATGAATTATTGGGTAAAGTATTCGAATTCTCATGTATGAGTATGCTTATTTACGACGATCACAAGATTAATGGAGCAAGGTTTTAAAAAAAAAAGTAGGGCAGAGTAATAAATATGTACAAATATAAAGTCTCAACGTGTATTTGAAATGCTATCATAATTTACTCTTAGTCGATATTTTTAATCAAGAATAAAAGAGCTAAGCAATATTGTTATTACTGTTATTAAATTAATTTACGGGTGACCTGGTGGTCTAGGGGTAAGGTGTCGGACTTCTGTGCTGGGGGTCCAGGGTTTAATCCTCGGTCCCGGCACAGATTTATCTGATTGCCAAACCCTTCCTTCACCTCTGAGAAGACATCTTGTGAATGTGGGGAATTCCAGGCCTCCACCGTGGTTCGGATTCCACGTTAAACTGTATGTCCTCCATTTCATCTCACAATCACCCTACCATTACACATTAGCGTAAGTGCTTATAACCCGAACGGGTAGTAAGACGCGGTGCTAATAATAATCTTATAAATAAATAAACGCACACAGTTCTGGTCATTAGTACTTTTAAGGAATGCTTGTGTGTCTATGCCAGTATTGACTATCAGTGATTTACACTAGGAAAATCACATAAAAAACACGCTTTTAATTTTACTTTTAACGTTATTTTGTCTAGAACTTACTCACATAACACCCACACAAATCGTAATGGTTAGAAAAATGTAAAACTTTAACCAGACAATTTTTTTAAATTTGGGATGGTGGGTATTGCAAGTTAAGGGCAATACTTTTTCATTTTTTTTATATTAAAAAATTCCGCAAAATAAGTAGAAACATAGATTTTAATTATCCTCACCTTGTAATATCTACAATTATGGAATATTTGTCCCTAGAATTTGATGATAGTGGTAACTCTTTCTCTTAATTTAAAATGTTTTTCATCAAATACTAAAATGTTCATTATGGATATTCAATCAATGTTATTTTTACTATGTGAAGAAAACTAAACAATCTGTTTCTATTGGAGCGGTATTTGATTTATTCTGCAGATAAAATTGTTTGCTATGAAAGCTATAAGAGCAGTGACCTTTCTTCGTTTCCACTCCCTTGCTGCCTTCAACTCAAAACGTTGATTTTAAGAAGCTTTATAAATAATACTTCTCAAACAATGATGTTATGTCGATATTATTACTAGGTTGTCTTATTTGTTTGCTAAATAATCTTCCCTTCTATGTTATACACAATAAATAATATTTCTATATTTATTGCTACGTTCGTGGTAAGAGATAAACTCAATCCTCTGAACATTGATATCGAAATGGCCCCAACAATAGAATCTTCAAAATAAAGTGGAAAGGTCGAGTTCACATTATATTATTGTAGTGCTTGGAGCGTTAGCGAATCGGAGGGCATGTGATTTGTGTAGAGATTTTCTTGTCGAAACTGGAGACGAATTACCAGAGAGAATAAAGGCCGTTGAGTAAATAAAAAAATAAAAAAATAAAAGAGTACGTTTATCATGAATAGAAAATATAATATTTAGACACGGAAAGAAAAATAGAAAGAGGATCAAATAATAATAGAAACAGGAAAACAGTGCCTTAGAACTATAGATGATAAGAAATAAAGAAAACAAGCAAAAATAGCTAAAAGCACTGCTGGCATGAAGGGAAAAGTCAAAACTTCAAAATAGCGCTGCGAGAACTAAAGAACTATAGTGGGAAACATTGAGACTGTGAATAAACCAGAACATAAGGGAAATAGGATAGAGACCTTGGGGGAAAGATAAAACGAGCTCATAGAGAGATAATAGGAAAAAGAGGAATATAATATTATGTTTATAATTTTTATTTGAGTCTCAAAAATACCTAAGGGTACAGACTACCAGAGCGGTGAGAAGTTTTGAACTCACGCTCATTAATAGTTTAAAAAATATTGAGTGTAGACCACACCAGAGTTGGTCTCCCCCCCTATGACATTAAAATCATTACATTTTAAGTTATATATTTTAAAATAATAAAATGAAAAAAGAAACAGTTAATTATTAACGTTTTACGCTGAGTCACACTTTTAAGATTAGGTAAATGTCGATATATATATATATATATATATATATATATATATATATATATATATATATATATATATATGTGTGTGTGTGTGTGTGTGTGGATATAATCTTCCTTAGCCAAATAAAGTAATTTTTTAACACGTTCACAAGAGAAAATTATTATAAAATTAAAGCTTGTTTGAGAGGTGATGATTAATAACTGCCATTCTCAATAGTAATAAAGCAGTGAGAGAAGGGGTCTCATTAAATAATCAGAACCCTTAAAGCTGATAATTCTAGTTTTAAGATTAAGGTAGATTAAAATTCAATTTGATGAACATTTAAAAAAAAATGACAACGTAAATCCATTTAATATTATACTATATGTAAAGTTAAGTTTAAATTATCTGTATCTTTATTTTTGAAAATAATATTTTCAAAAATTTGAAATCTTTCTAAATCACTTTTAGCGATTTTGTAAGAAAATAATTGATAGCTTGGTTGTGTTTTACATTAGAAATAACACAGTTTACCTTTACCCTTTTTTTAAAAGGGAAATTGATTTGAAAGTGGTTTACTGATGATCAATATTTGAAAATTTGAAATGTTTTTAAATGGCTGAAACAATTCTGTTTTAAAGGGGTATCCATAGAGTTTTTTGCATGCATTTTATAGATAATATTGTTTGACAGCAGTTTATTGGTGCACCTTTTTATAAATATGTGCTCTTAACTTTAATATACTATATGAAAAGGTTTGTATGGATTTGTTGTACTATTCATTTCCTATATGATTCAGTTTTAAGTTGAATTAAAATTAACTAGTGGCCTACTGTACACGTGAACTGACCAACTATCTTGCCCGCCATTAACAAAACTATCATCATAATGCACCCTTGTGCGTGGTTTGAAAATAGCGCAGAAAGTATTTATCAGCGATGTTTAACTATGCATATGCACAAGATATGATAGTACTCTAACATCAATCCATTGAATAGGAATTACTTATATTTCAAACTTGTCCCAAACAAACAAAGTGCTTTTTTTTTTAAATAAGTTCATTTGATAACATTTGTTTGAATTTAATTTTTATACAGCTTTATTATTAATTCTAAAATATCATGGAGTGTTTTAAAATGTACAGTACATTACAGTTTTAGTTTATTCCTATGGTTTCCTAGCTTTGGGGCGCAACCACCTAGCAGGAAAGGGGGGAAAAGGCGGAGCTACAGAAATATTTTATCTTAGTATGATCCCTGGTTCTCAAAATAAAAGTGTTTTTTTTTACTGTATTGAACTCTCAGTTTCTAGAAGATTAAATCTTAGTAACACAGAAACCTCCTTTCTCTAGCGCACAAGGTGACGTTTTCCTATCTATGAACCTTATCAAATTTAGTAGCCTACACGAATAATATTTTTACAGTAGTTATCAATTGCATAGGATTTTAGCTATACTTAGGAAAATACACCTTTAGGTAATTGTCTCATTTCAACCAAACTTTGTTAAACACAGAGAGAACTTCAAAGACCCCTCTAGTTTGTGCTTTATCATATTTTTGCTGGTATAGGAGTGTAGTAAAATTTAAAGAATTAACTATTTTGAGTAAGTAGGAACACTTATTTTAAATATGATCTATCACAATTTTAACCTTTTAAATTTTTTGGATGCGTATAACCCGAACGGGTAGTAAGACGCGGTGATAATAATAATAATAATAATAAATATGTTTATACTTATACATTTAAAAGGGGTTGCTATCTATTTCGATTCTAATAACTAAACAAATTAAATTCTTAAGTAAACTAAAGGAAGCACATAGTGCAAAAGATTTGGGAGTCCTTGGTTTATACAAGTAAAAAAAATAAATTTCTAAAAGGAATGGATTATTACCAAAACACAGATGAAATTAATTATCATGTGCATGATCATCGGAGTTTTCGTAGAAGCTACTGCGCTAATTATTTTGCGATACATAACATCACATTTATTAAATATGTTCCCGCTTAATTAAGTATAAAAATATCAGCCGTTGGTATGGAGCGTCTTGCGTGAAGCCAGTTCTCTGAAAACATCGTATAAGAGAGATAATTGGTTATTCCATGCAGCGTGTCTCATTACCCGTGCTCGTTAGACATAATATCGCTAAGGGTGTAAGGAAGAGTAAGGTAGACTTTCGATTATATGTACCCGTATTTGAATAGAAGAGTAGTGGAAACCTTTAAAAAACTCAGTACCCAGGTCAAGATTAAAATATTCAACTCCCCATCATCGACAAACTAGACACGATGAGGTTGACGCATTTGTCCACGTGCCTAGGTTTTATATATACATATACAGGTTATCCCAAAAGTTACTGTGACGTAAAGCATTACGTACCTCGCTACAATTATTCCTACAACAGATGTTGAAAATGTATTTATGATGATGATGATATCCCTGTACGATACTATATGATATGAAGAGGCGTGTCCATAAATGTATTCATGCCCGTTGAGGACATTTCCAACATCTGTTGTAGGAAGAACTGCAATTAGGTATGTAACTGCACAGTAACTTTTAGGGCACCCTGTATGTCCACCACGTCCTATTACCCATTCCGGTTGTACGCTAATGGTTTTAGGGATTATCAAGGTTATATTTTTAAACGTCTCAGTGGCGTAGTTAGCTAACATGCTAGTTTCGTGTTGAGCTAGACTGCTGAGAATTGGGAGATTAAGGTTCGAATCTCGTTCGGGTGGACTGGGATAGTTTTCCATAAATCATTTTCCATTCTAGCTCCATGCGAATGCAGGTTTACTTTCTCTAAATTCAACCTTCCCAACTCTTAACCCATTAGTGTAATTAGTATGTAAGCGTATAACCCAAACGGGTAGTTAGACACGGTGCTAAATAAAGATAAGGTTATTTTTAAAATAAGTTTATTCACAGTTGCGTGGAGGGAGAATGAAAAACAATTTTTGAAAAACCTCCATGCACCAGAGTGAGATTCTAATTCTCGATCTTCCCGTAGTCGGCAGTCTAATCTATTGTCACAGTAGCGCGTTAGACCACACGGCCACCGAAGCGTGTCATATGTGAACACTCACGTGATATAAATCGAACGTATATAAAAAACACCAGCTACAGTTATTGAGCGAGTTCTGTAAATAATTGGCACACGTGCGTGTGGGTGGTAAGGGAAGGAGCCGCTAGCGTGATCGATGACCGCAAAACGTCTTAACGTCCTCTCCTGCGTGCGGTTAATGGCTCATTGAACGGCCGGAATATCGATCCATCAATGTTGTTGTCTGGGCTTCTACCCGTGGGCCCACTCCAGCCTTTATTACATTCAACTTTTGACAATATACTACGTTTGAAGTGGTCATTCATTACTAAACTATCACCTGTCAAATTAACTTCATTTCAATGGGTTTTTTTAAATCTGATTTTAATAACAAAATCAATTTAATTTATAAAAACTTTGACATGTGCAGCAGTGGTACGACAAAAAATCATAAGTATTTGTATGTCTTTATCTAACAATAATGGGGAGGTCAAGGTTTGAATCCCAGACGGGGGTATTTTTCGTAAATATTGTTCTACACCTCTTTTCAAGTAAAAATAGTGTCCCACCCCACTACCAAGTGAATGAGGGTACATTTCTCTCAATTATACCGTCCTAATCTCTACCCCATTAGTGTAATTATCTGGGGTGAAAAAAGTTTATAGCCGCTTTAGGTGAAATCAAATTCTGTTCATGGCACTTTTACGATATTACAATGCATTTTCTGAGTGAGCAAGATATGCATTTAAATAGAGTTGTAATAAATTGTTAAGGATATCATTACTAATCAAATATGTTATTTATTTAATATAATGATGACCCATAAATATGAAATTTAAAAAAATATTATTTTTCTTTGAAGTATTTCTCATCCCAAATGTATTAGTTCTTTTATTTAAAATGAGAGATCAAATTGTTAGCAACAATCTCCCGTTATACAAATCATTGTTACACATTTAATTAAATAATTAACTAGTTAATACATGTTTTGTTATCAAATAAATCTTTAATTTGTATACCCACCCTGGTGTATAAATGTATCCACTACTCCAAACCTGACGGTGTAAAAACTTATCAATGTCCATGTGTTCTACTAAAGTGCTTTAAAGGTTCAAACCCAAGTCAGTGAATTAATTTTTATGTGATTTAAAAACACAAATAAAATAAAGATAAGGTGATAACGATGGTGCCGTGCATGTCACCTGCCTTAGTCACATGACCTTCCTCTGAATTTTCAAATAAACTCTTTGACATTTCAGCAGGACAAATCAACAAAGAGATCTTTTAGAAAGAACGAACAAAATTCGTGTATCTAACTGGCTTGAAAATTCCCCAGTAGTAAATTATAGGAGCTATCCCTTGTAATAACCGTTGAAAACAAATAAATCAGTCCGGATTACAAAGTAATGTGAATTTATAGCTGGTTACACAAGTCTGGAAACACCTTCCGTGCAGCTGCGGAGATATAGAGGGATAGAGTTTCGGATTTATTTCAATCCTAGAAGTTTGAAAGGGGAGGGCCAAAATTAAGATAGTTTTTTTTAAACATTTCTAAGAGCCATCTACAATGTCTTATAGCAGCAAATCAAGTAACAAGTCATAGTTTTATCTCATTAGAAACGAAATAATATTACATTCAGAGCGAAATGATCGCAGGCGACTGACGCAATTCTGAGAGGAGGTGTTTTTCTAGCGACTGCTCAGCCGTGCTGCGATACTTCTGTCGTAGCTGTTGGTCGTCGGGACACCAACTTGGGCCCCAGTCAAGTCTCGTACAACCCGAACGGGTAGTCAGACGTGGTGCTAAAAAAATACATATTTTGGAATAAAATAAACGTATCTAAGAATTCAAGTTACAGAACCAATTATTTCCTCTAGTTATATTTGCTCCATGGCTTGAAATATACGGAAGGTACAGTATCTCACGTTGAAATGGTTTAGTGTTAGTGTTGTTTTATTGTTGATTTTATGATCGATGTGTTTATTAAATGATATAGCTATTAAAAGTGACAGACAGGGGAGATTTGAGCTTGTTGGGATGGTGGGTTATAATCCTAACTCTCCTAAAAATGTGCAGCCGGGTATTCCGCTAATTGGTGGTCACAGATAGCATGGTGGAGCCGCTCGTAATGTGGTAGTGGCCAGTCCGCGTCGCTTCGTGGTTCGAGGGTGAATAAATTGCTGTCGTAATTGGACGAAGTGCCGCGCAGTACTCAAATAACATGAGATGAAAGAAGATATATTAGATTCTCAACCGTCTACCCGCATTACTTTCCCCACACTGGTGGTCACACGGACAATGGCGTAAGTCTCATATAATTTGCTTTGCTAGTGACGGCTAAATCAGGATATCAAATCCAAACCGAGTATAGTGGGGGAATTTTTCCTAACTCCCCTATAGTATACTGATGTATTTCCTCTTTAATTGTAATTTACTCATCCCTTTTTTGATAATGTATATAAATATGTGGATATCCCAAATAGGTAGTAAGTTGAAGTGAACACACAAATAAAAAATTTATATCTTGGAATTGTTGTTTGTACGTTACATATAGGACTGATTAATGTGTTTTGATGGTTAACACCATAGACAAAGTGTGTGTCAAGTTTGGTAGAAGCCTATTTGAAGTAAATGCACACTTTAATTTTCAGTCAAGTGTATATACATGTTTCCAATAGCAGCTGTGGTCAGACAGGTCAAATAGTCTGGCTGAAATAAAATGTGGAAAATAAATGGCTGTGGTGAGTAAGGTTTGGTGTGTGTGACTATTTATCATTTTTATAGAAACTCGTCTTACTAATTGCTCATGTTATACTCATTTGTATTAATTATGCTAATGAGCTAAGGATGGCTAAGGATGAATTTAGATCAAGCGTACCCACATTTGCGTGGAGGAATAGTGTAAAACCATTTAGGGAAAACCACCCACAGTTTACACCACTGGGATTTGGAACCTGATCGCCTTGTCATCGGTAGTCTAGTCTATTGCGAGAGCAACACCTTAAACCATGCGGCCACCGAGGCAAGTGTGAGAGTGTGTGTGTGTATTATTAATGGCAAGTTCAAAGACAAGGAACAAGGAAAGCATAAAGACATACAAGTATTTAGGAATATCGCCTAAATGTCTTGACCCGTTGTCTATGCGTGGTTTAGAATTCAAACATGGCTGAAAAAGCGACTACGATTAACTTATAGGTGCCTTAGATGAATAAAAGCTAGACGGGAGACATACACTGAGAAGGTTGAAAATATTGTCCAACTCAAAGAGGTGGCAAAATGGCAACGGCCCAGGGCGATGAACACGGCAATCGCGGCTTTGATATAATTTAAACATTTGTTTATTTCGATGCTAACTAGGAGTTAGTATAATTCGTTCACGTTGGCTCTTTTTAACAGCTGTAAAACATAAACTTATTCATTCACCTTGCAAAAATGTTTTGTCAAGTTAGTAAGTTTGTGTCAGTTTACATCAGTTGTTAAAGTGAAAAAATATGTTTAAATGGTGAACTATTATGGGTAAGATGTGGGTTGGGTGGCAACCATATGTACAAATCATATTTTAATCGCTTGCTCGCTCGCCCAGTCTGGCCACCTCTCATTACAACCAATGTGTTCTATTTTATATTTTAGTCGCTCGCCCAGTCTGGCCACCTCTCATTACAACCAATGTTTTCTATTTTATATTTTAGTCGCTCGCTCAGTCTGGCCACCTCTCATTACAACCAATGTTTTCTATTTTATATTTTAGTCGCTCTCTCAGTCTGTCCGTCCCCTAATAGTCAAGGAAAAGAATAACGTTACCGTTCCGAACTACCAAATGAAGGAAGGTCTTGTTATCAACTACAAGCCAAAAGTTGGTTTAAAGGAACGCGTATCTCTCGATTTGAAAATTAGGATGGTTAATTTGGTTAGGACAGACCCCAAATGTCTGAAGGCTATTCATGGAGCACTTACTGCAAATTTACATTTCTTAAAGTGAATTCTTGATCTGTTGTATATTGTGAAAATCCCAAATGGGCCTTTATACGTGTAGTAATAAAACCGAATACTTCCAAACGGCCTTTGTGTTCTAGTGATCAAAGTTCCTGGTCACAGATTCAAGAGCTCCCTGGTTAGAGCCCCAGCACCTCTAGATTTTCTGTGAAGCGGAGAGTCTGTAACGGGATCAACTCAGCTTCGTTAGGACAACTGAGGAGTTACTTGAATGAAAAAGTAGCCGCTCTGGTATAGAAAACTGATATTCATGGCTTGAGGGTGCGCTGTGCTGTCCACATAATACCCTCTATACGTAGAAAGTGGCACTACCTTCATCAGCAAAGGGTGGCCATTCGGCGGGTATGGCTGGATTGCAGGCTTGGCTCCGTGGAGTTTATTTTTCAAAAGTAGTTTATTTACAGTAGCCCCATGGCTTCTTTGGTGCTGACTGACAGCTCACAGCTGACTTCTGAAGTCAACATTTGGGAATATACCTTAATGTTGACTGTCAGAAGTGACAGCTGTTAAACACATGTTTTTGCAGATCATATGGTTCGGCGTAGGAATACATAATTTGGTCTGGTAGCTTTTCAAAGCCGTCAGCTGTCAGCTGTGAGTTGTCAGTCCGCACCAAAGAAGCCACGAGGCTTCTGTACTATACATGAACGAGGCTAAGGTTCAATGCGGTGAGGAGAAAATTTCCCTTTTGTGAAAATAACATACAAATAGAATACAAAGCTTGACATATGCGAGATGATATATCAATGGACATACTACCAGTTTACCGCGGCGAGACCAAGGACTTAGACTTTTAACTTTACTATGGTAGATTTTGACAGCAGCTTATTACATTTCACAAGATTTTATATTCCCGACAACTGACTCTTGTATTTCAGGCACATACAATTTAATAAACAGACTTGGATTTGGCATCTTTAGGATAAATGGTACGTGTCTAAAGACCAACATTTGTTGGAAGATATTCTAAAATGGAATACATTATTTTAAAAACCACACTGTTTAGTCTAAATCACAATGCTACTGGTAATACATAAACAATATTAATCGAACCTGTTATGGGTAGAGGTTAAACATCAGGCAAACGTTTATGTATCAAGATGAATAAATATGTTAATCGAGGTTATTATTAAAATGACTCTTTCTTATATATTGAGTGCAGTGTATTATATACAATGTGATAGGCCCGTTTCCTTTAATATAAATTGCGAAGAAATGGATGAACATATTTTGACAAACAACCACTCATTTTAATGGTCAGGAGTCCAGGATGTCTGTAAAAATATTAATTTTTCATGAAAACCTGATTTTCACCGTTAATATTCAGTTTTTCATTCTTTGTTTAATCACCATGGAAACCGTTATTTGCTGCATGGCTGTAAATCTCAAATTAAAATATATCTCTTTGGCTAAAATAACAACTCAATCTTTATTTGTTGGCCCAAACATCACAATTTTCTCTTTGGATGAATATTTATCTTTAAGATGCTGGCACATCTAAATTGAGATGCCTAAGCTGGGTAAGCATTTATTTTTATTGAACTGTTGCTATAGTTCATTCGCATTTAAATCAATAATATTGAGCGTAATGCGAAAATTAAAAGATTAAATTGTTAAGTTATATTTTTGCCCTGTTTTATGTTAGCTAATTGAATAGATTATCTGATGTGTTGTTTCTTAGTTTATATTTCTTTGAATAGATTATCTGATGTGTTGTTTCTTAGTTTAAATTTCTTTGAATAGATTATCTGATGTGTTGTTTCTTAGTTTATATTTCTTTGAATAGATTATCTGATGTGTTGTTTCTTAGTTTATATTTCTTTGAATAGATTATCTGATGTGTTGTTTCTTAGTTTATATTTCTTTGAATAGATTATCTGATGTGTTGTTTCTTAGTTTATATTTCTTTAAATAGATTATCTGATTGTGTTGTTTCTTAGTTTATATTTCTTTGAATAGATTATCTGATGTGATGTTTCTTAGTTTATATTTCTTTGAATAGATTATCTGATCTGATGTTTCTTAGTTTATATTTCTTTGAATAGATTATCTGATGTGTTGTTTCTTAGTTTATATTTCTTAGAATATATTATCCGATGTGTTATTTCTTAGTTTATATTTCTTTGAATAGATTATCTGATGTGTTGTTTCTTAGTTTATATTTCTTTGAATAGATTATTTGATGTGTTGTTTCTTAGTTTATATTTCTTTGAATAGATTATCTGATGTGTTGTTTCTTAGTTTATATTTCTTTGAATAGATTATCTGATGTGTTGTTTCTTAGTTTATATTTCTTTGAATAGATTATCTGATGTGTTGTTTCTTAGTTTATATTTCTTTGAATAGATTATCCGATGTGTTGTTTCTTAGTTTATATTTCTTTGAATAGATTATCTGATGTGTTTATTAGTTTATATTGTTTAATTGACCAAAGAAGTTGTATCATTTAATTGAATTAGCTGTTCCATCCAAGTACGTTCCTTATATTATAGCCCCACTAATGTAATTATAATTTCCGTAACGTTATTGCCTGTGATGTCCCTCTCTATGCAAACATATAAGAGCATAATAATAATCCATGTGGTGAATAATCCATATTGTGGATTATTATAAACTTAAGAGAAAGGTGCGCTTCAACAAATATAACACCCGCTTCAGTGGCCACATGGTCTAAGGCGTCACTCTCACAATAGACTATACTGCTGATTACGGGTAGATTGCGCCTCTAATCCAGGTAGAGTGTACTAAGGGTGATTTTTCCTAAATAGTTTTCCACTCTCCCTCCACGCAAAAGCTGGATACACCTCCTCTGAATTGAACTTTCGACATCCCTAGCACATTAACATAATCATTACGTATGCATTCAGCCCGGACGGGTAGTATGACATGGTGCTAAAAAAATTGTGTATAGCTCAAATTTAAATATGATTGAGTCAATTTTTCATAATATTTAGAAAAATGACCAATTTTTTTTAGATTGTTTATATACAACGTTTTTGACAGATTCTTAAAACATATTTGGCTATTATTAATTCATTCTTAGGACGGAAATACAAATATGTCGATTCAATTTAAATAAATAATTTTTTGTCAGCCATGTGATGTATATTTTCTAAACAATTCATTCCATGACCTCAAAGCAGTAATCGTGTCTTACAATAGAAACGGGAAATAAACTTGGAGAGGACGCGCTCAGAATACAATCATTACTAAATCCTCAATTGTCTATGCCTCGTTTACAAAAATTTCTTAAGTACCTACACGTGGAACGCTTTGTAATTGGCGGAAAACAGAATTGTTTTCATGCATGTTCCCACAATGTTTGCGTCTACCCCCCCTTCTTCCCCAAAAGCCATGTAAACATTCGTGTAAATGTGGAAGGTAGAGTTTATCAGATTATCCAGCTGTATTCCATGTTTATATGACAAGTACTATCCGAGAATTTGTGGAGTTGAGATAACTCATTTTGACATCAAAGATGAATTACATAAAACGTCAGAAAATATTTATTTTTGGAGAAATGGTAGGCCCTATGTAATACATAGTACTTTGTAAGAAATCATATTCATACCATTCTCTAATTTTTTCATAAAATCCTGTCTCCATCAATCAATTCATAGCTAAAATAATGGCACGTTCGCTTTTTATTGTTTTATCTACGCATGTATAGAAACATATTCAAAATATTACTTTAAATATAGTTTTAAAATTACTCCCGGAAATGGGAAACGAACCCTAGATGGTTCCGGTGTTCAGGTTTCATTTTTTAACTTTATTTAAATTAATGTCTAGTGAACAGCCATTATATTAAATAACTTATTATTTAAATTTATTACGCTAAAAATAGCCAATTAGTACATTCGGCAGTAAGGCTATAAGAATCTTTTTCTAAGTGTTAGAGATATGGAGGATAATTTAAAGGGAATGCACCACCACTGGCGTCAAGAGAGAATGAAACAAATACACTTATATATAAATATAATCTGAAAAATTATCTCCAAATAACACAATGGATAACTAAACCTCGATCCCTCTACCAAAGGCAACACGTGATATTTGTGATTTGGTCTCTGTTTGGACCACGTGATCAATTAAAACGATTGAAAACTGTCTCAGCTAACAGTGAAGTTCTACAAACAGACGAAATTAATGTTTTTTGTTTTAATATTTAAACAGAAATATATTTTAATAAGTGAACGCAACGTTACTTGAACCTACCGATTCCTAATGGCGAGTAGACCTCTTTAACTATTTAAGAGGAGCTCGATATTCTTTAATCCTCATTTTCAGAGTCCCATTTAACCAAACGCTGGGGCACGTAATTTGATTTTCGAACCCTAATTTCACCCTACAAAAGATTGTCAAATACGGGGTCCCCTGCCAGTATAGGGGTAAAATTACAATAAGATATGACGCTGGCATTAAGGTGGCCGCCTGTTAGCGATAAAGTATTGTGATGTTATTTTTGCTTAAATATTTACTTAAAATATAAATTTAATAGTCAGTTGACTCAAACTTTCAACTGTGTAACAACATTGACAACTTCAATATTTATTTGTTTGAAATTTAAATCACAACTCCTAAAGCTTCAAATATTAATTTTATATTTGTTTACAATTGAAATATTAATTTATATATATATAACCTACTTACCTTTATTTCATTGTAATACATTTCCTTTCTTTATTAAAAATTCATGAAATGACAGCCCGCCATGTTTATTACTATTTTGGTAGGTGATTTTAACGCTATCTTCTTTATAGAGTGGTGAATTTCGGAACTATTTCAATCTTGATTTATTTTGTTTCTGGATTTTTATGCGCGAATTTTAAATCATTTCTTTCTCCAAGGCCAGAGATTTTTTTTAATAAAACAAAATAATATGTTTGGGTGATTGTTAAAAGTTTTTTTTTGTGGGGAAGAAGGACTGAAAAAATATAAGAGAAGATTCAATTTGGGCCTGTTTTCATAAGTGAGTATTATATAGTTAATCATCAATAATTTTCGGCCATGCAAAAGCATGAAAAATAGGAGCTAATTTTCAGGAAAGGATTATTGGGAGTTTCATGTATAAATGATAAAGAACAAACTACAGAGAATAATAATACAAAATTACTACCAGAACATGAAATCGTCAGTCTACATATTTGGGTGAGATCAAGCTCATCATTATATTTATCGTGTTACTAGGAATTTGAAAAACCCTTTATTTGCCTTAGTCATTATAATTCAATGTGAAACTTATTATTATTATTAATTATTTTCCAAGTATTGCTTCACAATACTTTTATTAGTATTATAATTTAGGAGGCATGCCCTGTTAGGTAGGACTGGAATCTGGACTCGGAAAGAAACCACAATAATAACACCACACAATTATCAGTAATGTTTATTTTGTTTTGTTATATTTTAAGATTAGTTACATTGTAGATTCCGGTAATGTTCGTGAGCACACCCAGTGGTCCCGAGTGTAAAGGGGTGTCGTTGCCATGCCGGTTAGTTGAGCTGGAGTTATTTTGTTTTGTTATATTTATTCTCTTCTCCTGGATATTGGGAGTGGCGCCCAACGTACTCAATTAGTAAGTTAATTTTTTTACTACCAGAACATGAAATCGTCAGTCTACATATTTGGGTGAGATCAAGCTCATCATTATATTTATCGTGTTACTAGGAATTTGAAAAACCCTTTATTTGCCTTAGTCATTATAATTCAATGTGAAACTTATTATTATTATTAATTATTTTCCAAGTATTGCTTCACAATACTTTTATTAGTATTATAATTTAGGAGGCATGCCCTGTTAGGTAGGACTGGAATCTGGACTCGGAAAGAAACCACAATAATAACACCACACAATTATCAGTAATGTTTATTTTGTTTTGTTATATTTTAAGATTAGTTACATTGTAGATTCCGGTAATGTTCGTGAGCACACCCAGTGGTCCCGAGTGTAAAGGGGTGTCGTTGCCATGCCGGTTAGTTGAGCTGGAGTTATTTTGTTTTGTTATATTTATTCTCTTCTCCTGGATATTGGGAGTGGCGCCCAACGTACTCAATTAGTAAGTTAATTTTTTTTCACTATTCAAATTGATTGTGTTCTTTATTATTCCTATTAGAGTATCAACTATCAAACGCTGTCAGGCCACACGGCTTAAAATACAATAGCCTGTCGTTTTCTGTAGCCACTTTTCTATTCTGTTTAAGCTCATACTCCCTTTCTCCCTTCATCTTTAACCACCCTTTGTCATGTTAATAATAAAGAGAGGAAATAAAACTACAAAAATTCTTAACCAAAGGCAAATAGGATACAGGCTGCTAGTTCTCAAATTGGCCTGATTATGTGAGGAAAATCGAGGTTTGAACAATTCTAATGAGAGTAGTTTCTACTAAATTATTTCTCACTCTCCTTCAAATCAAATGTGGGTATATTACCTCTTAAATGCTTCTTTTCCTACCCCTACCCCATAAGAGTAATTATTATAAATGTACGTAACATGAACAGGTAGTAAAACGAGGTGGTAATAAAATTGAATTAAAAATAGAACGTGTTTATTGATAGCACTGTAACATTGGGTTACAATATAACCTTCACCCATAAACTCTCTATTGGATTCATACTACCCACTTCTAGACTAATAATCCTTCTGCAATTGTACTCTTCTCTATTGTAGTTCACGGTAGTTTCGATCTATATCAAGAACATTATTAAAACATATAAAACAAGAATAAACTCCCTGCAATCTAAAACTGTTTATGTACTTACCAATAGTATCTTCTGGCCAGAAAAACCTCCAAGTCGGGCCTACACACGTCGTGTCCTAGTTTGACGAGTGGACCGAGAGAGCTATGGTGAGCCCGCAGCTGATGTTCTGACCGTCCTTGTCAAAGTTAAACAAAAATGGGCCGGCCAAGATTTCCCTCAATCAGTGGACGGTGACTATCCCGCCCTCTGGCGGACTAAACACCCTCTACCGCCAAAACATTGTGTGACTGAAGACATCTCGATTGAAGAGGTCTAAAGGGTCGATGTAAACAACGGGCGTACGTGATCATCCCTGCATACCCCAATTCCACGATCTGGCCGATGGTCTGAGTGATTTCATGCTAACTTCATGATGGCCGAAGTGACGTCACCGACCAAGTGCTAGAATTTCCCAACAGCCTTCCCTAGCAACGAGTGTCTGTATATATCAACGTGTTGTATTAGCCGGGATGGGTGCCATAATTTTTGATAGCATAAATGTAAATTGATTTGAAGTATATTATGATATGAAACACTCATTATTTTCTGTCATTACGTGGGCTTCCACCTGTCATGTCACTCAAAATTATATCACTACAATTAGTAATTAATTTGATGTCTGACGTCTTTAAATTGTGGTTATCAGCAATAGTAATTTTACCCTTTTCAGTATTGTTTCTTTTGTTGATTATAATGTGATATATATATATATATATATATATATATATATTAAAGTAACGTAACTTGTGCAGATTGATAAATTTAATATAATATAATTTAGTAAGCTTTTCTATTTTTCCAAATCTTTTGCTGTAAATGGCTGGTTTCATAACTATGCAATGCTTCGACTACTATACGACTAATTGTTAACAAGTCGGATACTTGTTTACATCTTCTCTGTTCCCGTGAGAGTTTGACTTAAAGTCTGTAAACTGAACTCTCGTGTTGTTTGAAATATCTGAGTGATATTAAATTATTATTTTTTTAAAGTCTGCATTCACTGGGGTGAATCAGACACCCTTTTGTAACAATTTAAAATTGTCCATTATGCTCTTGCTTTAGTCATCCCAATACTATCTGATTTGATATATAAGTATTAATAATTTGTTCTAAATTCAACATTAAGGGGTGTTCTATCTCTTCAAGGCTGACCCAGTTAACTGCAGAATATGTTACTTTTTTAGTAACTTACTCGTAAACTTACTGCGCAAATAATAAATAAGTTATTATTAATGGATTTCCAACATGCCTCCGTTTGACCTTTGAGGCCATGTACATGTTTGTTATTGTTTCTATCTTTGAATAAACCATTCATATTGTAATTTAAATCTTTACAATGTTTTGTCGTTTTGTATGTCCCTTTGATAGTCTATCCGTGGTCGTAGAGGAGAGGTAGTAGTGTGGGCGGTATCAGCATTAAATATAAGAACAGAAAAAAATGTAGACTAATTAAGATGATGTCTAACACTTTATATCAGTCAAATATCTGTCTGTATTTTGAAATAAAGGTCCCGGGTTTGATTTCTGGCATGACTGAAATATGTATCATTGGTGAAATATGGGTCTACCCCTTTTCAGCGATGAATTAACTGCGGGGACTGGATGTTGTGTCTGTTCTGGACTTAAGATGGTTTTTAAGTTGTGTACTGGTATAATCAGTTCGTTTATAGAGTGAACATTAAATATCTCAACTAAATAAAAAAATGAATTTAAAAAAATGATAATACTGTTTAGTAAAATAAGGTGTCTCAGAATTATTGATGTTGACACGACTATAATTGTTTTGACTTGACCAGCATGTTAATGTTGAATTTTATTTAACTTGGCCTAACCTATCATAGTATATCATAACATTACATAGCTTAATCCAACTTAATCTAACATTACCGAAACAAACTAGCTTAACTTGAACTAACCCACACTTATACAATCTAACTAAACCTATATTTTCCATACTAGAACGATTAACCCTTTTTGTTGCTAATCCACGTCTTACTTACCCATCCTCAATATCCTCAATATCCTCAATATTAACTTTAATGGGTAGAGATGAGGAAAACGTGGTTGCATTTGTGTGGAGGTAGCGTGGAAAGACAGTAGGGAAACAATCCAACCAGGATTCAAACCCTGACCTCAGGAAACAAGATAATATAAGATTAACATATTTATCCACGCGGCCTTCGATTCTTGTTGTAACCATTTCCAGATTTAAAAATTTATCCGATGGTACGATCCTTTTGTTGCGGTTTGTGCAGTATTCCAAGTGCTCCAACTCTACCGACTTGCTGGATCGATTGATGAACCGTAACTAAAGTACATTGGAGTGTCCAGTAACTATTTATGGTGAGAACTAAAGGTACAGTCTCTTATAAAAGAATACATGGTTTAGTGGTACAAAATAGAATTATAGGCATGTTCAGAAAGTGATGCATTGATTACAAACGTTCACATATAGGACTAATTTATTATAATGGTAAATGGCTTACTAGGGCTGTTATAGCTTTATTTGTCTTGTAATCTAACTAAACACTAGTACGGGCCCAACATCCAGTCCACCACCGTGTATTTATCAATGTAAAGGGTAAACCCATACAGGGGCGCACACAGAAATTCTTCTTAGGGGTGGATGGGAGGGGGCCAAAGTAAGAAAGTTACAAGTAAATGGTCATTCCAATCCAATCCATTACTCGTATTGAACAAATTACTTAATGAGGCTATATATATATATATACAGACTGTATTGAGACATTGGGTTATTCTCAACCACTGCTTTAAGGTGATTTAACATTTATAAATATTTTTTTCTATTCAATATTTTATTTTTAGGCTACTTCATACTCGCCAGGGGAGGGTCAGGACCCACTGGACCCTCCTCGTGTGTGCGCTCCTGAACCCATACTTCAACAATGATACATTTTTTGGCCATGCCGGGAATTGAAACTGGGACCTTTAGCTCAGTAGACAGACACGCTATCGGTTGAGCTAAGGTGTCGGATCGTATGTATCCAATCGTCTACAGTCCAACAATCTGGACTAGGGTGAGGTCTTCTTGGGAACTGATGATATAATGTCGAGTTTTAATGGCTACCGTAATCACAATGTCCACTTTTATTGTTAGCTGATAACATAATCAAGTTTTTCTGGTTACCGCTAACCTAATGCCTAGTTTTAGTATTAGTTGTAAACAGAAGCCAAATTTTATTGGTTAATCTAATTTAATGTATAGTTTTACTGGTTACTTCTAACAGACTGTCTACTGTCTAGTTCAGGGATTTACAACTGGCAGCCCACGATGTTCCGTGGGAAAGTAATCTACTGAAGTAAAATTGATGTTTTTAGCCGAGAAACGGGAAGTTTTAACTTGCGTGGGGAAATTACATGAAATATCCAAATGGTGTTCATGTTTAAGTTTTTTCCTTACATCTTATGTATTGTATTGACGTATCAAAGATAGTATATTCTAGCTGGGAAATTCGTTTGGTATTTATTTAAAAATGTTTAAATTACCACTTATTATTTCATTCACAAATAAATGCTTCTCTAGTCTTAGCATAGCTTGGCAGAAGCTAGCCAATTATAATGCAAGCACGAATTTAAAGGGTGTCACAGGGGGGGCGTGCCCCTCCTTGAGTAGAATATATATATATATATATATTTTAGGCTAGTGAAAGTGGAGAGTGAGAGCTGGGGGGGGGGGGG
>CABFVX010001414.1:7984-47208 GCA_902151425.1 Timema shepardi | reverse complement strand
AACCTTGTCAAGTGAGACTGTGTAAATGTTATACTATAAATTTGTTCTATATTTTGCTTTAACTAATTCTCAAATTACTCTCCTTTTAGAAATTCTACTGCCTCTTGACTGGTCACTGTGTTGCCCAGGTCACTGCAAGTAATCAAGTAATCAAGTAATCACTCAAGGATATTTGTCTTGAAGAGATTTAAAATTCTATCATTTTCTGCCTAATTGTAAAACTTGTAAACTGTAATACTTCTAATGTCTACTGAATAAAACTATTGTGAAATTGAAATGTTCAGTTTTCTAATTTACATAGTTTAGTAGTAGTTGCTGTTACAAGGTTTCAATAATAAATTTTAATTGTGTATACATTGTCTCAGTGAACACCTTAGATAACATATAATTTTGAATAAACACGAAATAACAACGAAAAGTGAGATTTAAAAAACAGAATTTAGTTAAAAATAAAATAATTTTTTAAGATAATATTATTATTATTAGCACCGCGTCTTACTACCCGTTCGGGCTATACGCACTTAAGATAACAGAATATATTGTCACACTAACTTGTGATAACATGACCACTAAGACCAATCTGCTAATAAATATGTTTTATAAGTTAACATAAACATAGACTTGCAAATTAGAATATTGATTAGCAATACTAAATATATTTATTTCCATAAAATGTTTCTCTATTTATTTATTTTCAAAAGATAGTTTAAAAAAAATTAAATATTTAAAAAAAGATAATTATAAAAATGTTAAAATAAAATTAGTAGTCGTACTGTACACTGATCATATTACATGCAAACAACATGTAATTTAATTATTTTTATTTTGTGACCTGGCGGTCTAGAGGTAAGGTGTCAGACTTCTGTGCTGGCGGCCGGGGTTCAATCTTCGGTCCCGGCACAGATTTATCTGATTACCAAACCCTTCCTTCACCTCTGACAAGACATCTTGTGAATGTGGGGAATGCCAGGCCTCCACCGTGGTTCGGATTCCACGTTAAACTGTAGGTCCTCCATTTCATCTCACAATCACCCTACCATTACACATTAGCGTAAGTGTGTACAACCCGAACGGGTAGTAAGACGCGGTGCTAATAATAATAATAATTATTATTATTATTATTTGATTTTTTTAATTGTAGACACAGAACATTTTAACAGTAAAACAGGATTGCATAAATTAATTTTGAATTTTTCCTAAATTGAGTAATAAACTATAATCACACTTTTATTTTCATAAAAATATAATATCATCATGTTATTTATAAATACGCTAGTAAATAAACTTACAGGATATATTTTATTTAGTATGTGACCCACTAATAATAAACTAAGCTATTTTTCAAATTCCATTGATATATTATTGTGGATATTTCTCTTTGTAAAGCCATATCTTTAAAAATTACTACTTACGAACAGAAAATTTAAGTAACCCCTTATTTTTCTCATAAATAATTATCTAAATTAAACAACTATTTATGGCTAGTCGGGTAGGCTATGCCGTGGGTGGCTCATAAAATAAATGTAACCAATTCAAAAACACTGTCACATTTAATAAGATAATACCAATTATCACTGTAACTTACAGCAATAATTAACATCATTTCAACCAAAATAATGTCAAATCTCACAAAACGTTTTATTAGAACTAGAACAAAAGTTAATTTAAATAGAATTATAAATGTTATTATAATAGTAGAAGAAGAAAATGTCAAGTGCAAGATGTTTCAATTTTCTTTCCTCTTGACGTTTATAAATATATATTCATGAAGTGCGTGACAGCGTAATTAGCATCTGACAAGCTTACATTTCCTGTGAACATAACAAATTGGGCAGGCTTGATGTACTTATTTGCTTGGGGTGAAAAGATGGGGAGGGAGACTCTGTGTGTGTGTGTGTGTGTGTGTGTGTGTGTGTGTGTGTGTAGCAAGAAAAGAATTATCAAAGTTGGGCTGGAAGACAACATCTTGACCGGTGATTGATACCGTATTCCTGGCAAAAATCTCACGAAACATAATCTTACCGCTTATAGTTTACGAAGTGGGTTGCACCCTCGCACCTAAATATTCAAAGCACTATAACACTTATACGCCAATATACTAAATAGAAAGAAGAGAAGTAACATTTCCCTCGTGTGAGTAATCTAGTCTACCAGCTGATAAATCTACCCCTTTTCCCCTGACAAGTATACACACGCGCTCTACTTGCATCTTGACCATATTGTTATGCATTTTAAAATATACCTTTTTCTTATTTACTACTCTAAATATACATAATATGCTTCCGCGAACTGGTCTAATCTACGCTTTGGTAGAAATATTCAACAGGCCATTTTTGTGAATATAATTAGATCCTGAGTTATAGACTAATTAAAAAATACTTTTACAAAACACTTATTTTAAGTACAAAAAATAATTTTATGACAATGTTAGACTATTTTTTACAACTATTTAAAAATCAATGGTTTTTGTTTGACGGTTGTATTTTTAAAACTCGCCAAATAAAACGTAAAATTAATACGTTGACGACGTTGCCTGCTTGGTTATTTCGAAACCATTTTACAAAGCGGGTTGCATCTTAACTTGACGCACTCTAAGCACTATATTACTTAGACAACTATGTACAAAATAGAAATAGGGGGATGAAAATAATCAGTTCACCCTATGAGGCCTCTTGTTGATACGCTGATTACACCTCCCCTCTTCCTATGACGAGTTTACAGTCACTTTACTGTTTGCGCCTTGAAAACATTGGCTTACTTTTGACGTTACCTTGTTCTTGTTTCCTCTCCTAGATAGAGATTTTAATCTACACACATCCTGGCAGGAAGCTTCCTGCAGGACGTTCTAATGACCGAGCCAAATAGCCTAAGTTGTAGAGGATACATAAAAAATACGTTTACAAAAAACTACTTAAAGATGAAAATAATAAGTTTATGACACTGTATGACTATTCTTAGAATAATTAAATAATTTAAGGTTTATTTTCCCTTCATCCCTACTCTTTCAGTGCTGAAATGCCTAAATTTGAAAGAGTGGTTATTTGTGTTTGCCACATACATGATAGCCTAATACATGTGACTAGAATACCTAAACATAACTCAAATGTATTTAATTAGTGTATAATTTAAAGCTTGTTACGTATACTATTATTTTACAATTAATTTATATATTTTTTATGTAAATTTACTTAGATTATACTAAATTAGCTTAGTATATAAACATTGTGATCTTGAATCTTTTTTCAATAGTTGGCACAATGCTTAGCTTGCTTCACAGGTACAGCATGACCTGGGTTGTGAAAACCAGAGCCCATTGGCCAATTAATTATGGGCCAGCGGAAAGGAATGTGTTGCCACCCCCTAGACATTGGACAAGGTCATTAGAGCCTCCTTAGCTTGCCTTGCGTTTTTCAAGTAGCAAGCCCAGGGTTTCCTATTGTGCTAAGTAGAACCTTTTGGATGAAGAATTACTTAAAACTCAATATTCTTGGAATATGAACCAATATTAGTTTTAAAATTAATAATTCATTACATGTATATTTATTAACAATCTAAACATTAGTGTTTACACAGTTCACACAGACAGCATTGAATTAAACAAAAAACTAGTTCATATCATTATGGGTATGCTGCGCAGGACTAGCATACCCAGAGAATACGCCACTGTCAAACAACCCCACCCCTCGAAATTATTATTATTATTGTTATTATTATTAGCACCGCGTCTTACTACCCGTTCGGGCTATACACACTTATGATAATGTGCAATGGTAGGGTGATTGTGATGATGAAATGAAGGACCTACAGTTTAACGTGGAATCCGAACCACGGTGGAGACCTGGCATTCCTCACATTCACAAGATGTCTTGTTATAGGTGAAGGAAGGGTTTGGTAATCAGATAAATCTGTGCCGGGACCAAGGATTGAACCCCGGATGCCAGCATAGAAGTCTGACACCTTACCCCTAGACCGCCAGGTCACCCTCCTCGAAATTAGACAAACAAATTGTTCTCCTGTGGTTTAAACAAAACAAGAAAATACGAGGTTTTTTGGCTTGTCACCACCATCCTAATGTTAAAGTACATTTACAAAAATCGTTAATGATTGGGTTCATTAGTCGGACAACAAGATGTGTGGACTAAGAACAAATATTGATAAAAGGAATAGGAAATGACAATGAATGTGGGGAGAATTGTGGAAGCGGATAAGTTTTTGAGATTAGGAAGCAACAAAACTTTTTAACTGGGAACTATTCGAAAGGTAACTTAGTTCTGAAAACACCTCGCAAATGGGTCAGTAAAGAAAGACGAATGATAAATCGCGGATCGGTAACCGGTTGGTGAAAGGGGGGTGGGGGGCATATATACCACCCGGCCCCCACTTCCCCTCCGGCTGCTGTGTAGTTTGCGAAAATATAAAAAAGTGAAATATACAGCGGCAGTTACTACGGGGTTGGCTCAAAATGGTATAGACTACTTATTCCAAATGACAAATTTTGTTTTCTAAGTTAACACTATAAATTCCAGTAAATCAACAAACCAATCTAGTCTACTTTGGTTTTAAGTAGCCATTTTATAAAATTCAAACATTGTATTTGTTGCTGTAAAAAAATGATAAAATTTTATCATTTTATTCGTGTTTTATAGATATTAGTAATATTTATCAAATGTGTCTTCTTCAGAGCATATGACTTGGCGTATGAAAGCATAAAAATTGTTTAAAGTAACTATTGAAATTGTCAAAAAATATGTATTTCTTTCTAAATCTGACAGGGTCGTCGGAAGAGCGGGTTGACTACCCAGTTCACAAACTGTCTCAAACTCTTTCCCCGGCCATAGGTATAAGAGTCGTTTGTAGGATGGAGGTGGCAAATGACCAAGAAGTATTTTGGGGGACTTAAAAACCCCTCCAACTTACCCAAACACACACAATTCTAAAGAACTCTGGAGATCCTCCCTCAGAAAATGTTTGGCAAATGGATGTATTTAAGTTATCGGAATGGTCCCCAATTGGAATTGATTTGAAAAATTTTATTTTCTAGAATATAGAAGTGATATTACGTCAGGTTGTTTTAAAATGTTATGTCCCTAGAAGATATTTAGAACTGATTTCGCCTTATTTTAAATAATAATTTGATGTGATTGGAGTTTATTTATAATCGTATATTATTCGAAAATGAAAAGGAGAGGGATATAAAATAGGAGGGAGGCAAATTTATTCCAGGCTGGGAAACTATTTTCAGATGGCAGTGCTCCCATCCTATAACGCACCCCTCAGACCTTCCCTTCAATTTTGACCTGGATATGGCTTTGCGCTACACATATTATCATAAGTCTAGTCCTAACTTACCTAAATTTAAAATTTCCAGGTTCACTCAGCTTCTTCCTTATAAAACTTTACATTACATCAGTTCACACAGCCTCCACCTTATAAACCTTTACATTACATCAGGTCACACAGCCTCCACCTTATAAACGTTTACATTACAGCAGTTCACACAGCCTTTACCTTATAAACCTTTACATTACAGCAGATCACACAGCCTTTACCTTATAAAACTTTACATTACATCAGGTCACTCAGCTTCTGCCTTATAAGACTTTACATTACAGCAGTTCACACAGCCTCCACCTTATAAAACTTTACATTACAGCAGTTCACACAGCCTCCACCTTATAAACCTTTACATTACAGCAGTTCACACAGCCTCCACCTTATAAACCTTTACATTACAGCAGTTCACACAGCCTTTACCTCATAAACCTTTACATTACATCAGGTCACACAGCCTTTACCTTATAAAACTTTACATTACATCAGTTCACACAGCCTCCACCTTATAAACCTTTACATTACATCAGGTCACACAGCCTTTACCTTATAAAACTTTACATTACATCAGGTCACTCAGCTTCTGCCTTATAAAACTTTACATTACAGCAGTTCACACAGCCTCCACCTTATAAACCTTTACATTACAGCAGTTCACACAGCCTCCACCTTATAAACCTTTACATTACAGCAGTTCACACAGCCTTTATCCCTAAAAAAACTTTCCATCGCAGTATTCCCAACAGTTTCCCCCCTTTGAGACCCAAAATGTAACAAGATCAACCCGTGGTGCATACATAATATGTATTTAAGGTACTTTACGTGAAACCGTCAATACCCCTCTGACCTTAATGGTCCAACAACATTTTATATCCGCCCGTGAAATGCTCTTTGAAACATTTCCTGTAAAAGCGGTAACTTGGTTTGTGCCCCCCCCCCCAACCCACTCAGCTCCCTGACACACATAAGGCTGCGAGAGGGGAGGGGTAAGAAGTGTTTCCCCTCTTCTCTTCCAATGCCGTTATGGTCCCACTGTGTCAGCCCACAAAACCACCACTTCCGCGTCTCTGGCTACCGACCCCCTCCCCCCCCCTCCAAATGCCTTCAACGTTCAGAACCCTTCCAACCATATTTTTTTTCAGCCAACTTCTTTTCTTTCGAAAGCTTACCATTTTGTTCCTTTTCGTTATATTTTCCTTTCCCTTTTCTCTCATACCCTTTTCCTTTTGTTTCCTTAGAAATAAAAACACATATATATAAAATGGAACAGAAGTAACAATCTAATTTTCTTTAACTGAAGCGCAGTGTTAGATAAAATAACAGAACGCAATATTGAATCCACATGAATGTTCGGAAGGGTGGGGGGGCGGGGGTGGGGGGTTAAAGGGGGTTTGCCGGGAGTATCTCGTGAGTGTTTGTGTTTCCCATTTAGGTTAAGTGCGTACCATGGTTGTTTTTCTCTTCTTTGTATCGGAAATAAGCATGGAATGGACGGACGTCATGGTGAATGGAACTCGATCGCTTTGTCTCTACCATTCACAGTTTACATTACAATAATTTGCCGGCAGGCTCACGAATTAAGTACCGCATGCTAGGACAGATGCTAAATTGTTTGTAAGCTGCGATTAAATTTTATCTGCAGAGATTTTTATTCCTGTCCTTTTTGCCAAACCTGTATTTTTGAATGTACAAATTACTTTTTAAAAAAAAACATGTTTTTGAGACGTTATTCAGTAAAGCATTTTTATTTTTTATTTTAGCACTGCATCTTACTGCCCGTTTAGGCTATACGCCCATGTACAAATTAATCTTATGTGACGTGGATTAGGAAGCTTAAATTTTGAGGAAGTGTACCTTTATTAGCGTAGATGGAGTGTGTGAAACAATTTAGAAAAAAAACATCCTCATTACACCCGATTGGGATTGTTGTGTCGATGTTTTTCAATATACAGGATTAAACATCAGCTAGCACAGGATTCTGTATATTATTATTATTATTATTATTATTATTAGCACCATGTCTTACTACCCGTTCGGGTTATACGCATTTACGCTAATGTGTAATGGTAGGGTGATTGTGAGATTAAATGGAGGACCTAAAGTTTAACGTAAGATCCGAACCACGGTGGAGGCCTGGCATTTTCTTGAGCGATAAAAAATATGTAGCACAACTTCCTTCGGAGTAGAGGTAAAACCGTCGATCCTATGTCAATTGGGGTATGTAAACATACATTTCCTGGCAAAATTGATAGGCCCTTTTGATCTCGATCGTAGAGATTCTCGTGTACTGATATAATCAGTTAACACAGAAAGTGCACGTTAAACACCTCAAATAAATTGAAAAAACCACACATATATTTTATAAAAAAAAAGTGCGGTGCTATTGCATAATTATTGTATAACTTTAGCTATCTGACCATCGGGACAACTGTGGTCTCAAATCCACAACCGAAATGAATAGAAATGTAATGTGTTGAAAGCTATCTTTACTGGAAAATGTCGCCAAGAAATTCTATAAATTGAGAGTATATGAATGAGTCATTTCGAGATAAATAATTCAAATTGGGTTTTTATTTTATTTTGGAGTAATATTTAACATGAAATTCCTAAACCAACTTATTATATCAGCACATGACCTATAAACTAACTTAAATTTAGAGCAGACACAACACACAGCCCCCCACATCGTAATGTATTATTGTAAAAGGGGACGGAAACCCACACTTCAGATATTAAATATTTTTTGTCCATGCTTGTAATTGAGCCCGGGAACTTTGGGTTAAATTTTAGACCTGTTACCGACTGAGCGAAAGTGTTGAACTTTCGATTAAAATGTTATCACGATAATTAAATAAATGTGCACTACTGTAATCACTTTAAAGCGTTACCTAAATTAAAACAGATTAACGGCAATTCTATAATCATCGGGTATACTGGAAAGGGAAAGTAACTTGTTTTTACCCCCAACAAGAGATGAACATTTTCCCGTAGATTTTTTAGAATTAGTCATTTTTTCCTCGCAGTGGCGGCTTGAGGAGAAGGGGTTGAATTATGGAGGTAGCAGCTAGAACCTATTACAATACATATATACTTCAAATAGTGTGTTAAGGAACGCATGGCTTGATGAGCGTGTGGAGATAGTGAAAACGAATGTGGAAAGATAGGGGGTATGGTGTAGGGCGGAATGTTGATAGCAAATACTAGGGCCAGCCTTAGAACTAATTTAATTACCTTAATGACGATAAAAATATTGAAGTAGGAACAAAGTGGGCCTGCAAAGTCTCTAGTGTATTCGCTCACTCGTATTAACTGCTACTGCTATTGCTACTACTACTATTACTACTACTACTAAGATTAGTTACGAAGCTATTGTTTTTGATATATATACAAGTGTTATTAATTTTGGCCAAAAAATTGTTCTTAGTATTTTCTTTAAGACCATTTCTATGAAAATTGAAACTTATCAACTATTATTATTATTATTATTATTATTAGCACCACGTCTTACTACCCGTTCGGGTTATACGCACTTACACTAATGTCTAATGGTAGGGTGATTGTGAGATGAAATGGAGGACCTACAGTTTAACGTGGAATCCGAACCACGGTGGAGGCCTGGCATTCCCCACATTCACAAGATGTCTTGTCAGAGGTGAAGGAAGGGTTTGGTAATCAGATAAATCTGTGCCGGGACCGAGGATTGAACCCCGGCCGCCAGCACAGAAGTCTGACACCTTACCCCTAGACCGCCAGGTCACCCATCAACTATTTATTGATTTAATTGTTTCAAAATTTCCTTCCCGGGGCTATTTTGAAGGATGACTTTTTTTTTTACAAACAACTGTAGCTCCCATTACACTATCAAAATCTATTACTTTAATTTTCTTAACATTCATCTTATGTCCACTTATTTAAAACAAAAATGTAGTCTTCTTCAAAGCGGCCCAGAAATTCAGTGATATTCAAATGTCCCGTCAGTCCTTCGTGCAGAAAAGAAGAGATTGAAAAAAAAAAAGAGAAAATAAAGAAACGATTGCTTTTGCATACATATGGGATTATGCTAAACATATGTACAATATTCACACGTTAGATTGGGCTTTTTGATCGCATGATTCGATTTCCATCTCGTAAAATATGTAGGGCAAGAAAGAGTTTTAAAACGGAAATAAAGTGTACACACTGTTACAGTAAAATAATAGTCTAGGACTGGCATTTAATAATGTTATAATTCTACACAGAAGCTTAAAGATAATGTTTATAAGAATATTATCACAATTTTATAGTGTAAAATAATTAATTTTTCCTTTTATTAGATACAAAGTATTTTTAAAAGTACTAAGGGTATAAGAAGACGGAAGGAACAATCATATAAACTACAAATGGTCAAGACGCTACACAGTTTAAAATATACAGTTTTAAAGTCAGAATGAAATAATATATTAAACCGTGTTCGAACAAAATTGTATACGTTATAAAAAAAACAAAGGTCAACTCTAGACGTAGCTTGTTAGTAAGATCAGTAAATAAAAAGGATACTTAATTGATTACAAAGAGTTTTATGGCGTTTAAAATCTTAAAAATTGCCAATATTTACTAACATATATGATATATTTTTCTTCGAGTTCACGTGTGGATAAAATTTACTATTCTTGTAGTGCGTAACTATGCGAGGTAGGAATGAGTCAAATTCATGACTTACAAACATCTATTGTGTATTAAGGGCTTAAAAATCAAATTATTAAAAAAAGCTATGTAATATATTAATTATACAGAGCCGTGAGAAAATAATGTACAAACCTGATACCTAGGTGGTGTTACATTTTCCATAACCCCCGAGTGTACCGAGTAAGAAAACGTTTCCTGCATATGTTACTAGTAGATCTCCACAAGGAGCAATTCATCAAGTAAACTTCTCGACTCCCGACGTAGATGTGGAGAGAAAAAAAAACCTTGTGAAAAAAAAAACCTCTTCGATTTGTTTTGAACCCTTTAAGGAAACTTTGGAAAAATTCATGGCACTGTGTATAATACTGTCTTCAAGTTTAGTATAAGCTATCAGGCATAAAAGTTGTGGGATAAAGTTTGTTGGTTCAAAGAAGCTGCTGTAGTCCAGATACATTCGTCGGCCGCACAACCATTTGTCACAAATATAATGGCACGACACAGTTTCGACAAATACACCACTTGATGGGACGATGGGGGAATTCTTTTTCGTTTAGGGCTTTGACTCGACTAAACAAGATCAATAAAACTATAACCGGAGAGTTTTTATAAGCGGTTAACATTCCAGACACTGGTCCTTGAGACCGAGGCTTATATGGAGGGTAGATACTATATTTAAGTTTAATATCCCAGACGAATACTGGTTCCTTTCTTCACCAATTCCTTGTCTTACCATGTTTACGCTCTTTAAAGATACACCACACTGAAACTATCAATTAAGGCGCTAGTGTTGTCGATAAGATGCCAGAAACCAAGTGGGTTTATAACGTTACCGGGCGGAGCTGTCCGGAAGTAGGAGAACAAACAGGGAAGAGGGAAGATACAAATGACAATACAATATGTGTGATGATCCCATCTATTGAATTATATCATTCGACTCACAAAGATACTTTCTACGCTGTTATATCATTTATCTTTTGTTTCTAGCGCATTTAGATTTTAAAGATCAACCAAAAATGTGTATCTTTGGACTTTTCAGAATGTAAAATTTAGTTTTTTAAACTATATTTACAAATTTATACATGTATAGCATCACATAAAATAGTTTCTAGCTATTCATAGTAAACACCAAACTCGTATACTGTTAAAAGATTTTTTAACACCGTGTCCTTTCGAGGCTCTACGTCAATATAATAATTACTCGCAATGCTGGGAATGGAAATGGCTTAATATAGATCAAGTGTAATCACATTTGCGAGGAGGGAGAGCGGAGAACCATTTAGTGAAAACTACCCTAAGTAAACCCGCTCTCCCCTTTATCTGCAATCTAGTATATTTCGAGAGTGACGCATTAGACCATGTGGCCACCGGAGCTGGTTATTGTTTTAGTTTTTGTCAATATTCACGAGCCCGTCTCATCCCACGAATAGTAACCAACTTAGGTAAATAATACAGCTCGAGCCAAACGTCGCATTCTGGTGAAAATTTCTGTATCATACCTTTAAAAGACGTGGAATTGAGACCAATGAAACCATTTTACTAGGTTTTAATATATTTAAAAAAAATCAAAAAATAGTATTATTTATAAATAAAAAACTATGAAGTGGATCCCAAATTCAATGTTGTCAAATGAATATTACAGAAAACCACACTATGATATGTGTTCTGGCTTAAGCTTAATCTTACATCCTATTTCCCGGTTAATCGGCACTTAGATGGGATATTAAGAGTCTGCGTCATGTTGGATTAACCGGGAAATTAAATTCACTGTACGTTATAATCTGATAAAGTATTTAAGTGAATGTTTCTGCATTCTTAATTTGAGAACAGCGATTTTGAGATCAGCTTTTTTTTTTAAATTAAATATGGGATTTTTTGTTTTGTTTTATTACTTTAAATATGGTAAAACTGTTTCAATGATCCAAATCCGTTTGTTTTTAAAGTAGAATACAAAAAACCTCAACACGATGCGATGTTTTTGTTTGAACTGTATTACTTGCTTAAATTAGATGTTATCATTCTGTGGTATGAGATGGACTCTTAAAATAAAATACAATATTATAATTACTATAATTTTAATGTACATTAACTTACAATATCTGCCTCATGGTGCGATATCTATTTAGTTTGTATCTAACGCAATACATTGAAATTGAACATTGCAACTTTGTCTCAGCGCTTTAACTTTATATCAATTGACTATCGAAGTCAATTAAGTCTGTGAGTCATTTTTCATTCCTTATTTTAAGGCGTGAGTTTATCGTATCATGCTAGATTATTGACTAATATTAGCAGACTAGCTAGACTTATTGCTACATAGATTAGTCCTTTTAGTTGTTATCTTGAGTTACGTAATAATATCAAACAGTTGGTGACTGCAACCCACTTCGGTGGCCGCATGGTCTAAGGCGCTACTCGCATAGTAGATTACACTACCGATGACGGGGAGATTGAGGTTCAAATCTCGATCAGGAGTACTAAGGGGGGTTATTCCAAACTGGTTTGCCAATATCCCTACAGGCAAATGTGGGTACACTTCCTATAGATATAACCTAACTCATCCTTAAAAACCATTAGCGTAATTTGTACATAAACGGGTAGTAAGACGCGGTGCTAGAAATCTATAGACGAATGGTCGACCTTAAAATCTACTGTTACGGTTTTTATTTGAGTAGGATGTATGGGAGATCAATAAATAACACACCGAACCATCAACAAGATAGACGTACCGTAAAATAATAATAAAAAAACTACTAGAGCGATTGGTAGAAGTGGAAGTTAAACAGTTCCGTATATAGGGACAGCAAGCCGTTTGCGTCAATGGCCGGACTTGTGAAGCAGTCAACATCGCTAAAAGCCTGAAGAATATCTCCTCTAAACCCACCCTTAACGTAATAAAATAAACTTCTCTTCCTCCACACATGTTTATAATAATTGCTCTTAACAGGATTCCCAATATTTTCTTTCTAAAAAATCCCTGTTTCTTGCAGGTTCACTACTTAGTAAATTTTTTAGTCCATTTAGATTAAATCTAGAGGAATTAAATTTTATATTTTCACAAAATTGGCGTTTGAAACAGGATGACTTGAGCTTGATGGGAAATTTTTACGGTGGTTACGCAGCCCAATGTGTCAAGAAGTGGGTGAGAAATAAGACATGGTGTTCGAATTAGCGTACCTAGTTCTTTAATTCTCTTTTTTTTTTCATGCTAAGGTCTACTATTTGAATCATTCAGTTTAAATGCCCCAAAACTCATCAATATTCCAGTATTTTTACCATAATATTTTTACTCTGAATATCTAGCTGCCAATATATAATATAATATAATGATTCTGTTTGGTAATGAACCAAATAAATAATATCGTTTGCATTGTAAAAACCTGATGTCTGCTAAGGATATTTCAGTGAAGTAAAAATAGCTGCTGTTGTTTTGATTCCATGACATTTGTGCCATTTTTTTAAATGAAGTAAGGGGAGTAAAGGGAGGAGGGTTTGACAACTTCATAAACTAGCTAGAAAACAAGGGTGGAATTTAAGAATATTAATCAACACACGCTTGGAGACAGCAGAAAATAAAATATCAAGGTATAGAAAAAAATCCATATGGTTGGTTTTTAATTTAAATTTGGGATCTTGATTCAGAGCCAGGCCGGTATTTTTTGTCCTCGTATACTACTATCCATTCAAGAGAAACGAATGTAATTGGTAAAATAATAATAATAATATTTAGCACCGCGTCTTACTACCCGTTTGGGTTATACGCTTTAAGCACTAATTAAGCTAATGGTTTAGGAATTGGGAAGGTTGAATTAGAGGAAGTGAACTCACATTTGCATGGAGGGAGAGTGAAAAACCATTTAGGAAAAACCACACCCAGTTCACCCGACCGAGATTCGAACCTCGATCTCCCCGTCCTCGGCAGTCGAGCTCAACACGACACGCGCGTTAGCCAACTACGCCACCGAGGCGGGTAATTGGTAAAAAATAAGGCAAGTTGAATTTGGGAGGAAGTGTACTAACATTTACATGGAGGAAGTGTGAAAAACTATGAAGAGAATACCACCTAGAGTACACCGACAGGGATTCAAACTCCGATCACAAATACCCCCTCCCCCATAATATGTAGTTCATTATATTGTGAGTGATGGCTTGGACCAATCTAAGATTGAACCGGGTTGGTATACGTGATAACAGTATTAATATTATTGGTACCAGATTAATTAAAATGATCCAGATAAAAATATAGTCAATTGTTGAGGATAATAGAACAATCTAATAAAAACCTTTAACGAGTTTCATTTACAACGTATGGATAAATTAGGTTATGCTACTTTGGCTTAGCAAAACTTGTTTATGTATACATCCATATTTATTAGTTATAACAGAAGATAACAAGCGCTGGCGGACTGTGCGTTTTAAGGGCACGTTTTAACAAATGAGCTTCATTTTTACTTCTAATTTAATTGTTTTTAAATAGGAACTAGATTTTTAAAAATGGGCAAAGCACATTAGTATGATTACATACTTTTATTAAATTAAGTTGAAATTTATCACATACATTTTAAAAGTAATGATTGAATAATAAGATAAAAATATTCTATATGAAAACTCAATTATTCATTTTTTTTAATTACTATTTTTCATATAATTTTTTACTTCTAAATTACACTACTATAATTATTATGCGTAATGAAAGGTCCATATTAATATATAGCTAACCGTTTATTACCGAAAAAATTGAAATCAAAGTGCTGACTTTGAAACGGCATCTTCAAAGTAACATTTCTTTATCCAAAACCTAACTATTACTCGCACTCGATTTTCCTATTTCACCTTAGTATTGATCGTGAATCTTAAAAACACTAACTTAACCAATAACAGCACACTTAGTACTAGTGATAGGGCTAGGAGTCGTAGGTGACGCTAGCCCTTATTTATTGAAGGGGGTGAAATTATCAGGTCCTTACCAGCCACCTGAGGGAAGAAGGAGAGAAAGGTAGGTGGCGTGATTTGTGGGGAAGCTGCCAGGAACAATAAGTCCTTTATTAAGATAAAAACATGAACATGTAACATGAACATGAACACTCAAGTTTGAAGGGGAGAGGTGGGGATGGAGACGCTTGTGTTATAAACAGACCCAGCCAATGGCTGCAAGATTTACATCATGGTGATGATGATTGTGATTATGGTTATGATTAAACCTTTCACTAAACAATTTAAAGTGTTCTAATAAATAGTTGTTAAAAATAAATGTCAATCTATGTTAAATAATAATTCAAGCTTCAAAATAATATACACCACAATAACCATAATAATATTGTTAATGTTGTTAATGATGGATTAAATATTCGGGCTATTATATTTGTTAGTTAAAGTTATGGCTGCATCAAAATACTATGTTGTGTTAGTATTTTTTACTTATAAATTGGCTTTCTTTACATCATCAATGAAATTGAACCAAATTCAGTGTGTTACTAAAGGTCTGCCAACAGAGGAGATTATTGGGAGGACGTGTACCCCCTCTGACAACGCTCGTGATAGTAGTGTTATATTTGGGGAACTAAATAAGCAGAAAATCAAACGTGTGAATATTTTCGGCACTACTTTGGGTTCGAACAAGAATCCCATGGGAAAAATTGTACAATATCCAACGTTCAATAAAAAAGTCACTATATTTAGCTTATGTTATTTATTTATTTAGAACCACGTCTTACTACTCGTTCGGGTTATATGCTTAATTACTAATTACGCTAATGGGTTGGGAATCAGGAGGGTTTAATTTAGAGGAAGTGAAGCCACATTTGCGTAGAGGGAGAGTGTAAAACCGTCTAGGAACCACAAACCCCCAGTTTATCCGAGTGAGATTCGAACCTCGATCTCCCCATCCTCCGCAGTCTAGCTCAACACGAAACTAGTACGTTAGCTAACTAAGCCACTTAGGTATGTATTGAGCTTTAGTTTGTCAAAATTGACTGAATACATGGAACTATATTTAGTAGCTTTTCGAACTAGACAATGAGTTTATTATGTGCATAGCTCTTGCACATTAATACTAAGTAAGGTTACTCTTAAAATGAAAAAGTTGGATAGTGGAAAATTCGTCATTAAATCAGGAAGAAATGATAACAAATTAGGTGACTTTGCCGTAAAATATCCTCAATGTAATAATCTCCTCAACCATAGCTTAAATATATAAATAATTTGGCAAGGAATACTTGGTAATGTTCGAATGACTAATTGGCACTGATTCAGAACTATGAGGTGACACAAAATAATTTCAACATTTATTTTGGTTGAATTGAGGTAAAATTGTTCAGTTATATAGAATATATCTAACAAATATCAGTAAATAGGATGTTTGATCGATTTTTTTAAATATATTTTCATGCTGTTTCACCATTATTTAGTAAAAAATATTTAAACCAATGGCTATTCTTTATATGCGAATAGTGAATGTTTGCGTCATTTTTAAAACATGAAATATATATTTTTCTCATTCCCCGCTGAATTTCCCTCCAAACCTATTAAGTAGATTGAAACAATAAATTATTTTGAACTGATAATTATTAGCTTGTTAATATAGTAATCATCTCGATTAAAAAAAACACAATTATGGGGAACCATTAATTAAATTATATCGCACAGGTAATTGGAGTACTAATTACAGATATCTATTTCAGCTTTTGGCTCAAACAGTATATCGGCAACGTAAATTAATGTGTTCAACATTTTTATGCGGTTACTTCGTGCTGGACCAAATAGTTTCAAAAGTGGAAAGTTTCCCAATAAAAAAAAATATAACGCTGCTTTTGAAAGCTTTTCATTTGATTTTTTTTCCCCATGATTTTCAAATACATGGTATAGTTGATTCTCATACATCGGCAGACATTAAAATTCTTGAATTAACTATATAGAACCAATCAAGTATAACAGCCTACACAGGAATATATATCATAATGCATTTCCTGACTAGGGATCAAATATGTTGTAACACTATGGATTCAATCACCCCTCATTGGGCGTCAATTGTAAACACTATTGATCAATCGCCCCGCTTTGGGCATCGATTGAAACACTACGGATTAATTCCCTGATATAATAATGCTGTGATGATGTTTAGGTTGGCTATAGCTCCGTGATCGAGCGCCTATCATCACTGTACGGAAAAGATACCGTTTAACCAGCTGTCTATAGCTCCGTGTTTGAGCACTAATTAAAACGGTATAATTAATAAATGTAAAGAAAAAGAACTGTTGATGACTGTTTATTCACACACGGTTTATTTAAATTACACCTGTTAATTACTAATAGATATTCCAATTAAATGTTTTATATCACTGCACACTTGTGATATTAATGTAAGTAAGTTATTGTATACTGTGTTAGACTGTGACTGCCAGTGTGTGGCTCTGACTGCGTTGTGCGTGGGCGGAGATCCAGGTGTAGATGTTTGGATCCCGGATGCCTTAAGCATACGCACAGTGGTTTATATATGACATACCCCTTGCATGTTTCTCCCCTCGCCAAGTGTGTAAAATCTATCTAATAGAAAGAGTCCTGGCGACAGATGTTATGAAGGCTAGCTTCTTAATGATATAGGGAAGTGGCGTCTTTTGACAAATACTGCGGAGTTGTTCCTTTTAACATGAAATAGCGCAGTTGTTCTTTTAACAGGAAATATGGTATACAAAATATATTTTAAAGGTGTAATCCTTTTCACATTATCTCTGAGAAACGCGTGTTTCTTCATGTATGAATCTTAAAAGGATACTCTACCTATATTACTTTAAATAAAAATTACCTTTATCCATGACTTTTTACATAATTTAGAGTTGATTAAACCAATATCACTACAATATCAAAGCTGTTTTAGTTAGCTTATTCACTTTTTACTTTCTTGCTACAGGTATAGAAAGTATTGTGATCGTCATAAAAGTCGAACCTAAGATTTTGGTAAATGGTAATGTTTCATGACCTCCTGAAACAAAAAATATGGTTTTCGCAATGCCACCTGTCTCTCTGTCTGTACCCCGGGCTAGAACCGAAACCATTTGACCAATTGGGCTAAAACTTGGTACCCGGAGTTTTCATATGGTCCTCCCAAAGGGTTTTTGGAATTAGATGTCTAACCCTAAATTTAAGGATAGTTTACTGAAGGGCAAAAATAGAAAAAAATCATAGTCTTGAAATTACGTCTAACGATTTTGATTTAATTTGATATCTAGACACTGTTTACTATAACTAAGATGGAGATACTCATTTTAACATGAAAATTAATTTTAAAGGGCCTTACATGAGGGAAATTTACCAATTTTCATAATTTCTCCTAGAATTATTATTATTATTATTATCACCGCGTCTTACTACCCGTCCAGGCTATACGCACTTACGCTAATGTGTAATGGTAGGGTGATTGTGAGATGAAATGGAGGACCTGTCAGTTTAACGTGGAATCCGAACCACGGTGGAGGCTGGGCATTCCCCACATTCACAAGATGTCTTGTCAGAGGTGAAGGAAGGGTTTTAGTAATCAGATAAATCTGTGCCGGGACCTAGGATTGAACCCCGGCCGCCAGCACAGAAGTCTGACACCTTACCACTAGACCACCAGGTCACCGATTTCTCCTAGAATATTTGTCATACGAAATATCTTATCATTGTAATGTTGTAGTACTATTAAAAATACAAATCCTTTATTAGATTTTTTTAAATATATTTTTATAAATCCAATTGTTTCTGAGCTATAATCAAATATATATATATATATTTATTATTTTCAAATAGGTTGACCATGGCATTAAGGTTGTAATAGGGGTGTGACCCCCTTAAGTTAACATTACATATCCTTTTCTATCAAAGACACAAACAATCTTTCTCCAGTAAAATAATTTGAGCCAAAAGGATGATTTTTCGAAACATTTGAAGTAAATAAAAAGTGTTTACAAATATCTTCTGAATTATTTAAGACCTTTCCATTCTTATTAAAAAAATCGTATGAATACTCTTTACGGGGATGCATTTTGTTTTTAGTTCGGAAGGGGTAGGGGGTTATTTTAAGGAAGGGGCAGGTAAGGAGGGTGCGGCAATTCTTGGGCGTGTCTTATGATATCCTAGGAATTCTTAAAGATACCAATGTGAAGTTTTTATCAAAACCATTAATTAAACCAGCTATTACTTTTCTAAGTGGATATCCTTAGAGTATTTCATAAAATGACAAAGAGGATTTTCTGCTTTGGGGTTTAGGAAGATTTATGACTCACCAAAACAATTGGAGGGTTAAACTATTATTTTATTTAAAAAATGTATGCTTTGTAAGCTCTATAAGACTGGTTAAATGTAGTGTATGTATAAATATATATTTATATGTATATGTAATGGGTAGTGTGCAAAATATGAATCATGTCGAGATTAGCTGGGAGATGTCAGATGTATCCAATCACAGTGGATAAGGTCGGAAATAAAAAGTAATTGATCTCATTTACGACCTTATTAGGATAATATCTACATTAGCCATCTAGAATTGGATAGCGTTAAATACTATTTGTAAAACTAAGCACGTTTCAATACGGATTATATTTTGGACCATTATTTCAACCTAGGGCTTGAAATTAGATCGTGGTAATGCACTAACGTTCAAAATGCCCCATTTTGATACTTTATTTTCCACTCACCCAACCCAACCTAACCTACCCTAACCTAACCTCAACCCTAGAACTTGGCAGTATCCAAGTGCTGCTAGATAGTGTCAAGATTATCAGGATAAATTTTGAAATATAATATTCAATCACCTCTAATTCAAAATTATCCTGAAAATTTGGATAATGTCAACATATTCCTGATAATGTCGACTTAACCCAATTTTTGACTTTACCCGTGACACATATATTTTTCTTAACTTGCTTGGAGAACTATAGATACTCTGTATTTTCTTCAAAATCTTGCATATTCTTATGCAATCTTTTTGGAACTCTTAAAATTAATGTTTTACAGAAATGCCCTTTTTTATGGCCAAAATCCCCTAAATGAGGTGTAAATATGCTCAAAAATCATATATTAATGGGCTATCTACGTTCAACTATTATCATCCCCTCGTCTCACCGGGACACGAAAAGGGCCTCCAAGGAAAGAATATACGATTGGCTAATATTTCCACAAACTGAGCTACAGACTGATGTAGCCCATACGAACCCACTCGGATTGCGGAATAAAGTATACCTGTCAGCTGGTCCACTTGAATTGCGAAATAAAGTATACCTGTCAGCCGGTCCACTTGAATTGCGAAATAAAGTATACCTGTCAGCTGGTCCACTTGAATTGCGGAATAAAGTATACCTGTCAGCCGGTCCACTTTGAATTGCGAAATAAAGTATACCTGTCAGCCGGTCCACTTGAATTGCGAAATAAAGTATACCTGTCAGCCGGTCCACTTGAATTGTGAAATAAAGTATACCTGTCAGCCGGTCCACTTGAATTGCAGGACAACCTGTAATCCCAATCAACTCCTAGCCCCTAACCTAATCTAGCCTTGCCTAGTCTAATTTAACCTAACCTAACCTAACCTCCATGTCCGTTTTGAAAAGTCATAATTAATTTAATTCTTACCCCGCAGTTTGTGTAAGGGTATTTACAGAGCTCGGATGAGTTGCTACGCAATTCGTGTGCACAGTCCCACATACATGCTATTATTAATAATAATATTTACCTAAATCATGTGCTGTACGTGTGTTGGGACCTATTTTTTCCTATTCGTCTGCCCCAACATTATGTGTTGACAATATTTGACAAGTATATTAAATTTAATTTACTTGTCAAAGTTCAAGGCAGATTTATACGTAGATATTATAGTAGCTTTTAGCTGTCATGAAAGGCCCAAATTGTCATGAACGGATTATACCAGAGAATTTGTATGTATCAATAATTTTGCCGGAATTTGATTAAAATATATAAATTAACTCAAAATGTATCAAGTACGAGCACATAAACATATATATTCAACAAAGAATACTGGGGTGGAGTTCATAAAGCCTTTAAGGCTGAAACATCGCGATGGTGAAGAAAAAATTGGTCAAAAGAAAGTTGAAAGAAGGGAATAAAGACGAAAGGAGCGTTAGATATTTCAACCACGTCCATTTGTTATGAAGTGACATCTCTCTGACAACACGCGAGGAAATAAAAAACCACCCCTGAAGGGAGGAAGGGGGAGGGGGGTAATCTCCCTTAGGATCTCTTGCAGTTTCCTTGACATGTTTCTTGGAAACCTCACCAAGTACGGGGTAGACAAGAAGGCGAATAAGCTGTCCGCAACATATTGTTTCACTGATAAGCAGCTTGTCACTCCATAAGACTCGGGAGGGAGTTGTCACAGTAGCCATTCATGCCTCACACCAACAAAAAAATAGATCTTGGTTGAAAAAAATTAAGCCCGCCTTCCTTCCTCATATATGCATCGAAACTACTAGACCATTTCTTATATTTAATATATTTTAAATTCAGCTCATAGATAGATATTAGAGCTAAAAAATAAACTTCACTCTACCAGATTTAAATAAGATTTGTACAAAATTAGTGATTTAAAAACTTTTTTTTCGTTTATACTTCTTTCACTAGATGCATCATTGAATGTTATATAATATAGCATGCTAATTTCATATAAATAACGATGTTCCCTTTGTAACTACAAAATGGCAGCTCCAACGGGTAGAAATGGGACAGCGCCAACGGGGAGACCCGAGGGTCTGAAAGAGATGGTAAGTTTCATAAGAGCCTGCACTGCAAATAAACTAGTGAAGCGACCTAATACAAACTTTTATAGCTGTATTCTTATTAAAATTGGACTATAGCTTGCGAAATTTATGCCAGATTCATTTAGTCTTGCTTGCTGATGATGGAATGTAAGGGGAATTCCAGCTGGATGTACTTGATTCCAGGGTGACCTGGTGGTCTAGGGGTAAGGTGTCAGACTTCTATGCTAGAGGCCGGGGTTCGATCCCCGGTCCCGGCAAAGATTTATCTGATTACCAAACCTGTGAGGAATGCCAGGCCTCCACCGTGGTTTGGATTCCACGTTAAACTGTAGGTCCTTCATTTCATCTCACAATCACCCTACCATTTGCACGTTAGCGTAAGTGCGTATAAACCGAACGGGTAGTAAGACGCGGTGCTAATAATAATAATAATAATAATAATAATAATAATACTTGATACCCCCACCCCCAAAGGTTTACCACTCTCCATCCACATAAATAAGGGTACATTTCTTCTAAGTTATAGCTTCCTCATCCCTAGACCCTTAGCGTAATTAAATGAATATAGCTTGGTTGGGTAGTAAGAAGTAGTGGACAAATTATATATAATTGCATTTATTAGAGAGTTATAAATTATCGACTACTTGCCTGACTTTCCAACTTAGGAGAGGGAGGGGGTGGGGTGAGGTTACCCATAGCTATTATTTGACCCTCACTAATCACTAGTTATGTAACTAAAAGTGTGGCCTAATCTAATACTACCCATTAAATACTTGGCTTCATCTACAAAATACTTTGTTTCAGTGAAACATCATTCTTGGTTCAAGACTTCTACTACACACCTGGTTCAAACATATCTAACACTTTTCTCAATAATTTGTTCAATATTTAGAAATTGTATACTGAAAAGGCCTACTAGTAAGATTGCTATTAATTATTTTTTATAAATAATCAGCATTTAATTTTCACTGAGCAATGAGTTCACCAACACCTCCTTTCTTATTTCACAATTATATAATATTGCTTAAATAATATAGTGAATTCTGAATTTGTCCAAATGTTATTTATGACGTGTGTGTGACACAGTCACATAATTAATATTATTTGTGACATATTAGTTATCAAGGATGATCTAAAGTGACAATGTTTCCACCATTCAGTGTGAGCTTGTGCTTAAGTGCTGCTATCTGCATAAATGAGGCACGGTCAATTTGTTTACTAAGGGCATTCAAAGCGTGTGAATTATCTGAACTATTATAAGTAAGTAAACTATTTAATTAGCTCAGTAAAATTAAATTATATATTGAAGGCGACTTTCCATTAAAGCACAAATATTAGGGTGGCCCCACTCCTCTTGGTCACATTCATGGAATGATATTTATTCAGTGTAAATCTAATTAAATAGTAAGGCTATATATATAAATTTCAGGGTATAATTGATTACCTTTTACATGCTAGCTATAATCTAGAAGAACCTGGGGCAAATTAATGTTAATATAAGGGGTAGATAGATAATAAATTATATATTAAATATATGCCAACTTAAAAAAAGAGTAAATGAGAATTGTTAGATATTGACCAACAACATTTTCTAAAATTATATACTTTTATGCGAGATTTTATCATATAAAAGTGATAAACTACCATATGAATTGTAAAAATTACTAAAGTAATAGTTTTTAACATTGATATGGACTTTAGAAGATCTTATTAAAAACCAAACAAGGCCTACTCCAATAATTATACTAAATATAACTATTATATGGTTAACTCGAATTCTTTGAATACTAATTTTCAAAGAAGTCTGTGGCCATTTCTTCCAATGAGCCAAATTGTTTTAATAAACTTTAAAGAGACTGAAAATTGCTCGTTTTACTGAAGAAAAAAAAGATTATATCTGTAATTTTGTGTTTATACCTTTCTTTGTTAAATTTTTATATTAACATTTATAAACTTAGTTAGAAAATTGATTGTTGAATATTTCGCAAATGTTTGACTAATTAGCAAGCTAAAAATACCTATATTATATCTGTAAAACTATTATAAAAGGTTTAAGCTTTCAGAAAACCAGCACAAATTGCAATGGAAATTAAAACTTTCTATAATTAACAGGACGTAGATTATAAATATTTTAACCAATACAACTTTACCGTCAAACAAAATATCGACCTTTTTACCTGTTGACCTTCATGAGTGAAAATTTAATATATATTTTTTAATATAACTCAAAGAACTAAATATAACTATGTTTAGAAGACTAAGATTGTTTACAAACACATTAATTGGTAACCGAAAACCGAAAACTTTAAGGATGAAAGTTAAGTAATAAGATAAAAAAAGAAGTTGTGCAAAATAAATTAGAGCCTCGCTTCCCCAAGTTGGCTTCAAATTAAACTTAAAAGTTATCTTTCCGCGTGGGAGTTAATTTGTACGTTGGGCTAAAGAAAGTGTTTCACGTTTATAGTAAGTTAGTAAAATTGTACGTGCTAACTTCAAAAAGTCTATCTTGATTTTTATTTTGAGTGAAATCTTATATAATGGAGCTTGAACTATATCCTTTTTAATTTCTTCAAGCTTAAACCAAAACCCATGATTATAATATTTGGAAGTGAGCCGTCACCAGGAAAACGTTTTGTATTATATGTTCCCCCAAGAAATACTTTCCAAACGAAGCCTGTAGAGAAATTTTATGATCTAAAATGACAAAATTATTATTTCTACCTACACAATTATTTAAATGTTTTTTTTATTTATTAGGTTATTTATTTGGGCACTCATTGATGGTACAATTAAGTCAAGATAGGTTTTGAATAAGTAATGATTTTAATAATAAAGGCATATTTGGAATAATTTAACTGACAAGTTAACTCGTTAGGTTATTAGAGAAAATATTTACTTTTCATTTATTTGAAGGTATTTAACGTGGACTTTCTGAACCAACTGATTATATCACAAATTATAAACTAACTTAAGTCTCGAACAGACACAACATTCAGTCCCGGTTCCTCCTTAATTCATCATTGGGAAAGGGTAAACTCACAGTTTACCTTTGATAGATTTTTAGGCTAGGAATCGAACCTGGGACCCTTATTTCAGTATACAGACACGTTACCATTTGAAATAAGGCTTCGGACTAAAAATCGTTTGAATTTAAGGTTTATTTAAGAGTGAATACATTTTTTTTAAATCAGCGCCGTGTTTTACAATATGTTCGTGCTATACACTTATTTCCAAACTACGTTAATGGTTTTAGGAATTAAGGAGGCTATATTTAGAGGAATTGTGTCCAAATCTGAGAGGAGAGGAGAGAGAGTGGAAAACCAATTTTGGAAAAAAAAACCTTCCGTACACCCAAGCGGGATTCGAACCTTGATCTCTCCGTCGTCTGCAGTCTAATCTACTGCGAGAGTAGCACGTTATATCGTGCAAGTACCAAAGCGGGTACACAATACCAATGAGTTAAAAGCATTTAAATAAGAAAACAATTAAAAGTGAAAAAACTAATTTGATTGTTATAGAGTACAGCATAAAGAAGTAACATAATATATTATATGAACAATTATTGGTTGAAAGTTAAAACTGATCAGTAAAAAAGTTAATATAATAATACAAATTAAATTGCAAGTCAAAAGGTTCCTCAGAATATAGGTATGTGTTTTTATTCTATTAAGAATAATGGTTATTTTGTGTAGGAAAAATTGTAAGGAATTATAAAATCCATTTCGTAAGAAATTCTTTTGGACGATTGGTGAAGCATAGTTTCCATTTATTATGAATTCATTAAATGATAAAACTTCAATGTATCTTTGTACATTTGAATTTAATTGAGTTTTTTGGGGGTAGGGGGATGGTAGTATAATCAATATGAAGATCAAAAAATACATTTTTAGAACTTTACTCTTTTTGTTGCCCAAAATTACTCATTGTCTCGAGAGATGATTTCCCTGTTGTACGCCTAACTTAACAATAGCGTCCCGTAATGCTATCAGTGAGCGAAGCAGTGTCGAAAAAATCATTGGTTGGCTTGGGTAGGTAATTTTTCAGTTATTCTATGGCCATACCTGTAAATTAGGTTTGTTTGGTTTGGTTTCTTTTGTATTACTATTTTTATATATATCTATATTACTCAAGTGAAGAATTGGTTGGATTGGATAGGTACTTTTTCTGTTATTTTATGGCCATACCTGTAAATTAGGTTTGTTTGGTTTCTTTTGTATTACTATTTTTATCCATATTACTCAAATGAAGAGTTTTTCTGTCTGTGTTATGAGCATTGCACCGTAGTCCGTATATACCGCACTCAGAGGTTGGAAATAAAAAAGCTTAGTAGACCCTTTACACAAACATGTGCACCTAAAAGCCAGAATTGTAATTTATTTTATTAGATTTTTTAAATTTATTAAACACTGGGTATGATAAACTATAATGAAGAGATTCTCTTTTTGTAATTCTGCTAGTCACATATTTACAGATGTTTGTTTGCGTGTTTGTGTATCGAGATAAACTTGTAAGCCATTGAACCGATTGAGACAGGATTTTCATTTATATATTCCTCAAGATGGATATAGGATATGTTTTTGCCAGTTAGATCTAAAAGAATAATTGTTTTTAAAGATTCCGTCTTAAATTACGCGATCAATGAGGTATTCTCCTATTGAATGTTGAATTAACTATTTTTATGTTTAACTATATTGCCAAATCAATTGTAAATCCAAAGATTATTATTACTACTATTATTAGCATCGCACCTTAATACCCGTTCAAGTTATAAACTTATGTACTAATTACACTAAAGGTTTTAAGGCTTAGGGAGGATATATTTATAGGAAGTGTTCCAACATTTACGTGGAGGGAAAGTGGAAAACGATTTTGTAAAAACCACCCTCAGTACTACCGATCGAGATTCGAACCCCGATCTCCTTTTAATTGGAAATCTAGTATACTTCGAGAGTGACGCGTTAGACCATACGGCCACCAAAGTGGGTGGGAATCCAAAGAGTAATTAAAGAATAAGATAAATCTTAGATAAAAAAAATATTACAGTTTGGTTAGGTTGGTTATTTCGTATCTACAATAGTTGGTAACAATACCTCCAGGTAAGCGAGACAATCTTGTGTAAGGACCGTCCAAATTTTAGCTATTTATTTTGATTCCTTATTACAAGTAGTCAGTCGTTAATATGTGGCGTCGTCTACACATACTAAATTTCCTTCACCTCATACGTGTCTGAAATGGTATTTTTGGTAGTTAAGATGATCCATTGGAAAAAAAAGTTAGCCTAATTTACTAAACTTTAATTTGAGAAAAGCCGTGGACAAACTCCAGTGATTAATAAAACTTGGACGTCCAGTTCCCAAAAAACACCTATACATGGCTATTTGTAACGTTAACACCCCCCCCTTTACCCCGATACCCATTAAATAAACAAATCGGAGTTGTAGCCATTTACAATAAAAGTGATAGTTATCAAAAATAAGTCACCGTTTAGTCCAAGGATATAATAAAAATTAAAAAACTCCTCCCATTGTGACCATATAATATAAAATATCAAATTCAACAAAGTCCTTTAAGAAATGTCAATTGTATCCAAATGGATAGACCTCTGAGAAGACATGCAGAGTTAGTCATTCTCTATTTAAAACACATGAAACGTATGTCCTATAATATTATTATTATTATCATTATTATTATTAGCATCGCGTCTTACTACCCGTTCAGGTTATACGCACTTACGCTAATGTGTAATGGTAGGGCGATTGTGAGATGAAATTGAGGACCTACAGTTTAACGTGGAATCCGAACCACGGTGGAGGCCTGGCATTCCACACATTTACAAGATGTCTTGTCAGAGGTGAAGGAAGGGTTTGGTAATCAGATAAATCTGTGCCGGGACCGAGGATTGAACTCCGGCCGCCAGCACAGAAGTCCGATACCTTACCCCTAGACCACCAGGTCACTGGTAGGTTATATAGATCCATAATAATGTATAGGACGAGAGTTTTTATGGATTCAATACTTAATCGATATGAGAAAGTAAAATAGAGCCTATGCCATTATTTCGTTAAAAACCTTTTTTATTGTAGAAAACTAAAAACATTAATCTTATTTGCTAACTATTTGATATGTTTCTGCCATTGGGCTAACATACACAAACTAATTTTACTACAGAACTCTGAATTTTAAAATAGTTTGTGAAACTTACACATTGACAAGAGAGTCAATAACTAACAAATTGTTGTAGTTCTGCATACATTAAAAGAAAGAAAAAAGTTACTTTGGTCGAAGTAAAGTGCGTCATACATTAAGTACATAGTAGCTCGCGTGCTATAAACTTTTGGTAAACTCCATGCCCCAACCCGGCCGCGCAAACAATCCACCCAAGGAGGTGAGGAAAACAACCGGTGAGGGGGAAGGGGGCACGTAATTATAAAGTCCAACAAGTATTTAAAGGTTTTTTCCATAGGTACTGTCTTTTTTTACTTGCACATGTTTACTTTGGCATAAAGAAAATATAAAGGAAACGAAAAATCTGATCTCAAGCTTTTAATTAAAATATAAGTTACTTGTTGTCTTCAATATTTGCCTACATTTATAGTGCGTAAAGGGCTATTATATAAATATGTATATCTACATGTATATAAATACACATAATGTAATGACATGGAATTATACATTCCAATAATTTATTATTCAGATCTATATTCAAAATTACGATATTTTAAATTAAAGCTGGTAGTAAGTTTTATTTGTGTTAAGTTGTTAAGTTTCAAGGTATTGTGACATCCTCCTATGTCTCTGTTTAAGAAAGACAACGCAGTTTTGTGAACAGAAACGCATCTGGATAACCACACCTTTTTTTCATTTAGGAAGCTTCGAGAAAGAAATGTTACTTGATATACCCCTTCAGGGTAGGCATCTCTTCACTTTCCTTCCTGGCGAGGAGCCGTGTAGATAGAGTCTATGACATCTTGATATGTGTTCTAAATCTCACGTGTTGGGTATTATCATGCATAAAACATAGTAGTCGGGGTTTTATTAAAATCTACAACGTGTGAAATATCTACTTAAAATAAAATAAAACACCAGAACTTTTAATTTCTAAAATAACACATCATTCCTTTTTAATTATTATAAAACAGAACAGCAAACTTTGACCCAATCCAATCGTTATATCAAATGCCACCCTAATGGTGTCGTACAAACCTTAATATATCAGGCTAGCTCTTTTAAACGTTATAATAATGGCTTCCCAACGTGGAGGGTCTGATAAACTGAAATAATAAAATTAAATTCAGTTCACACCCTTTAACACTATGGAATAAATCGCCACTCTTAGGGCGTCGATTGAAACACTACGGATTAATTCCCTGATATAATAATGCTGTGATGATGTTTAGGTTGTCTATAGCTCCGTGATCGAGCACGTATCACAACTGTATGGAAAAGATAAAGTTTAACCAGCTGTCTATAGCTCTGTGTTCGAGCACTAAATAGAACGGTATAATTAATAAATGTAAGAAAGAGAACTGTTGATTGCTGCGTATTCACACACGGTTTATTTAAATGACACCTGTTAATTACTTATACATATTCCAATTAAGTGTTTTATGTCACTGCACACTTGTGATATTAATGTAAGTTATTTTATACTGTGTTGGACTGTGACTGCTAGTGTGTGTGGCTCTGACTTGTGTGTGGGCGGTTTGGATCCTGGTGTAGATGTTTGGATCCCGGATGCCTGGCTGATACGCATAAACGGTATATTTATGACATACCCCTTGCATGTTTCTCCCCTCACAAACAGTGTAAAATCTAACTAATAGAAAGAGTCCTGGCGACTTTTTTCATAATTTAGATTAATCCAAACCAATATCATTACAAACCTGAGAAAGTGAGTGCCCAATGAACAATGAAAGTGCCGCAAATGACTTAAGTGCTGTATTATTACCACACACAAAAAACCAGATTACTTAAGAAGAAGAAGTTCTAAACCAGGTGACTTAAGAAGAAGCAGATCTAAACCAGGTGAATTAATAAGAAGTTCCAAGCCAGGTGACTTCAGGAGGAGGAGTTCCAAACCAGGTAGGTACAGAAGAAGGTCAAAGCTTCTAGACTTTAGGTGAGGTACACAGGGATAATCTCACGTAAGTCATCAACAACAAAAATTTCATTAGATAATGAAGAGAGATACAGTAGTAGCAGCAAGGAGGATAACCCTCCCCTAAAAGAATATTCCCAGCCAATGGTAGAAGAACATTTTTGTTTAGAACTATCTGATCAGGAACAAAGAGAACAACAAATTGAAAAAGTAGTTGAACCAATGGCTCATAAACAATAATACTTAGGGGGGATGGAAAATGTTTCAAAGGTAGAAGGTATCGTTCAACAAACCACCTCAGGAAATGACCTTAATGCAATATTAATGCAGTTAGTGCAGCAAATGAAAGAGAGTAGTGAAAAGAGTGAAAAGTTAAGTCAAAAATAGATGAAAGGTTCAATAAAAAATAGTCAGGAGCTACAAAGAAATAGCCAGGAGTTTAAATAAATAAAAGAAAATAATCAGAAATTAAATACAAAGTTTGATGAAAAATTTAAGGGCGTAAATGAACAAGTCAACAGGTTAATATAAGAATTGCAGGGCAAATTTCAAGAATTACTGTACAAAACGTTTTTGACAAAAAATTTACAGAAAATACAACAACAGACTAAAAGCTACCAAACGCAGGTGAGGGACGAACTACAGATGCTTAGGGAAGACTGTGATAAGTCAGAAAAGCAGATGAATGAGCAGACGAGAAAACTTAAAAATGCAAAGAAAAACTTGAAGCTTAGACAGGATGCTTTAAATTCCAAGGTAAAAAATACTCAGGAATGTTGCGATAAAAATAAAAATAAAATTTAGAACAGGTACACAATTTAACAGAACGATTTGTGACTGTTGAAAAAGAGCAGCAAATATGTAGTGATAACTTTAAATTCCAAAACGACCTCTTTGATGGACACACAGTACCAGATGTTTACATACAGGAATTAGTTGAGCACCAATTGAACAAATTTAAGGACAACCTGATTGAAACTGTAGACAAGACCTCACAAACAGTCGAACAAATGCAACAACAACTAGATCAGGCTAAGTCAAAATATGACGAAGTAGTGGGAAAAGGGGCACTGATTACCGCTGGTGCCTTGGTATTACCCAGTACAGGCATCCAGAATCAATTAATGGACTCTTTACCCACCTTCAGTGGAAATAATGATAGGGAACATGCTGTACAATTTTTGAAAAAGATGGATAGACTTTTTGAAAATAGTAAGCTCACCGAAGCACAATAAATAGAAATTTTAATTCAAGGCTAGTTGGTGAAGCTGAAGTGTGGATGAGTAGTCACGAGGCTGAATATGCATCCTATGAAGCAATGAAGATACCCTTTCGTAAAAGATTTTGGTCCGTGTATAAGCAGGACATATTAGTAAATGATATGTTTACAGGCCAGTATGATCTACATCGAGGGCCTATGTGTCAATATTACAATAGACATGCCATGCAGGCAGGGAATTTGGACATCCCTATGTACCACCCCCCTTCTCCTCTACTGGACAAGGGCAGGGGCACATGTACAATAAAGTAAAGAGGGCAAGAAAACAACAACAAATGATTAAATTGCAGAAGAGCGTTAGGACCACATATTCATTGATAGGCCTCCACTTGGACCTATTCAATAATTTGTCGTCATGAACCCTTCTCAATCATCACCCATTACTATACGTAATTACTCAAAGGGAATGGTACAAGAGTCTTTTGTTTGTTCTACCAAAAATACTTTAAACCTGTCATAGTAAATTAAAGATAGCGAGTTCTATAAATAAATATTTATTTATTTAAAGATTAACAATAAATATATATATGTGAATATATGCATACAAGTAACAATAGATAGTTAAAAGAGAATTACATAAATATAAAAAAAAGGAAAAAGGGTTATGCCCATAACTATACAGAGGTGCTGTAGCCATAGCAACCTTGTCCTAACAATTACATTTACAACGTAGCTTACGGCCCCTCAACGGGCCTCAGCGGCAACCCGCAGTGCGCTTCAGCACTAAACATTACATTTTTCAAAAGGATAGTTTCGTATGCTTCATAGTTACAATATATAAGCATATAACTTTTATGGCAACCAAAAAAGGAAAGTAAATTACTTATATTAGTCTTAACCCAAATATTCAACAAACAAATTTAACCGGATGGGTCATCAAATATCCCCATACTAACCCAGGCATTCGCCTTGAAAAGGTAAGTTATGGAACTTAAAACTAAAAAAAAGGTCTCTCATAGTTTCAACTCAGGTCACCAAGCCGGAAGGGCAAAAAACCTCAGCAATATAGTTAACAAATGATAAACAACATTACGCCATGTTTGATCTACGTAATTTGTCATTCTTACTATATAACAGAAAATAACAGATGAAAGCCAAAAGCAAATTTTGAATGTACTGGCCAAAAAAGGAGAATTTAGACCTAACCTATAATTTACCAAATAAATCTTTAACTAATTTCCAAAGAGTAATTTTGAATAGTACGGCCGAAATTGAATTTGTACCTTGGGAAAACTCCCATCCTGTGATAAGTGTCCAAGACACGGGTAAACCAAGAAGAGCCCATTAAGGCACACGACATCAATTTATAAGCAGTTTTTCTCTGAGGGGAGGGGAACATAGGGGAAAGCAAAAAGAACATAGGAGAACATTCACATGAAACAGAGGGATTGGCGGTAAAGAACAAATAGGTCATTGGAGAGACGTCTGGAACATCACGTGATCACCACCTGATCACTTCCCATGGAGCAACGCGAAAAATAACACGCTCACAATGCCACACCTCTAATGTCTTTCAGTTACGTCTTTTCACTCGGGGCGAGAACAATGTGCGCGGGCCGGGATGTTTGTTGACAAGACTTCCCACACAGAGACCGAGAAACGGGGCACTTTTGGTGAGTCTTGTTATGTTCACTCTTCGTGGTTGTAGAATTGGTGTTATTTTACTCATATTTTCTTCTTGCTTGTAACGTTGATTTCAAGCAACGTTACAAATATTGACGAAGAAAGATTAGTAAATCAGTTATTGCATCACTTTCCACGTGAAATACAAGATGCTCTTATTGCTGCTAGAGTAAAAAACTAGAGTTAAAATTAGATAAATTCTAGAAATATATGACGAGAGCTCTAAGAAAGAAAGGTTAAGGCCACACATGCAAGATAGCTCATTTCAAAATGGAGGAACCCCATTAAATAGGGGCAGCAAAAATAACTAGGCACAACCTATCCATAGATCAAACCAGGAGCCAAGAACTCCAATTTGAGAAAATTTCAATAATCAGGGAAACAATTCTAATCCTAATTACACTAATCCTAATCAAAAGGGAAATTATTCTAATCCTAATTACAAGTGAGGTTTTTCTAGACCACCGGTGAAAAGAATAAACGTAATTCAAAGAAAAGAATTTACAGGTAATGGTAGTCAACAGAGAAATCAGCTGATGGGCATAGAACTTGAAAAACTAGAAGAAAACCCACAACATCTGAGTCAATATTCTCTAAACCCCCATGCCAATGTCCTAGACCTAGAGGAAACCGGACAAAACTGTCAAAAAAAATGGTTAGACAAGTCATTTGAGCTGCCCGACAATGACACCCACTTAAGTTAGAGAAAGGACCGTTGCTTTAGGAAATTATCAAGAAGATATTTGTTGCTATGTAAAAATAATGTTATTGTAATATCAAAATAAAGAAAGTTTCATATCATAATTTTAATTTGTAATAGTAGACAAAAGTCAAATTTATAAGTGTTCAGATTCAAACCCAAGGTCTGTACATAAAAAGAAACGCACTTACCTTGTAACTCAAATACGTCTCAGGTTTATTGTTATTAGAATACTTGTATATTTCTTAAGAAAATATAATGTTACAAAGAAAACAGAGAAAGAAAATAAAAGAGACGGATAATAACCCTTGTCAATTATATTTAATCTTCAGAGAAAAGGGTTCCTTTGACAAAGAAGTAAGTTTGAAGGAAACAACTATAATAGCCAGTAAGGCACCTAGCTTTTTTTCAAATGCAAATAACAAAGATAAATTCCCTTCTTTCTCTCCCTCTTTCACTCTCTCTTTCTATTTCTCTAACCATATTGTAATAGAAAATAAAGTTGAATTTTAATCTATAAATTTTAAATTATATCGTTAATATTGTAAGACTCTAAGCATAATTTTAATGAAATAAGGGTAATAAATAAACTAGTTTAAAGTTTTATGGATATTGAATTCTATGTGTTGTATTAATAATGTACTAGCAAGGAAGCATTTCAATGCTACTATAATAAGTTGTGTCATCTTTAGTAGACAAGATGTGTTTAAATAATTAATATTTTCTCAGAATGTATCATAGATAAGTAGTGTAATTAATTAAATGTATCTTAAGGGTAATGATATTCAAAAAGTTTGCTCATTAGTATAAATCAGGAAATTTTAAAGATACCATTTAAATTCAGTATCAAACAATGATCAAGTTATGCAGCTAATAATAATGATTTTTTAAAAAAAGTGAAGTTTATAAGAAGTGTTATAGTCCGAGGAATGGAAAGAGAACTAAGAATATTTTAAACAGAGTTAGTAGAAAATATTATGACATATCTAAGTGATCAATATGAATTAAATGAATTTGTTTACTACACCCAGTTATGACTGTTCATGATAAAGTTCCATCATAAATATAAGATATTTAAAGAAAAGGAGGTTATGTTTTAAATTTACTTGGTTTGGAAAGATAGATATACCAATGGTATGAATTATAGTCGTAGATCTAATATATAGTCTTCGTGGAAGGTCTACCAGTTGAAGGTGAAACACTCGTCGTTGATCCAATATTCACCAGTTAATATGAGCTACGTCGTTGATCCAATATACACCAGTTAATATGAGCTACGTCGTTGATCCAATTTACACTAGTTAAGGTGAGCTACGTCGTTGATCCAATATACACCAGTTAAGGTGAGCTACGTCGTTGAATATATATATATATATATATATATATATAGGAGGTATTGCCCCATAAACTTTATTTAGGTGAGTGTCTGTCATTGAATGAAGGTAAGATAATAGTCGACATAATTAATTTGTTTAAGCCTATACCAGGGAAGGAATTAAAGTTATCTGATAAGATTTTCTGGTGTGTCTTGTAAACAAATTAAAACAATTATATTAATAACAAAACTAATTAAGAGTAATTTAACTGTGAAGTAAAGGAGAATATTAAAGACTTTATCTTGGGCCTATAAAATAAAAAATTGCTGAAGCAAAGGCTGATTTAATAAAAAAAAATCTTAAAAATAAAAAAAGTTAATTTAATTAAAATCAAATCGATTTAATTAAAACATTGTTAAAAACAGGGATAACAGCTATGGTATTAAGGAGGATCGATAATTGAATATTGAAATAGATAATTTAAAACATTGAGTATTAATAAAATGTTTAATATAATGGCATAGTATTAAAACAATTAATTTAAGTTTGATCTACATTGTATAACAAACATATTGCATTAAATATGCCAAGTATATTGTATTAATTTAATATAATGTAACTTTAGTTAAATATTTTAGAACTAATATTTTTAATATTTAATATAACTCAATGTCCTGTTTCTTACCACCGCGTCTTACTTCCGGTTCAGGCTATACGCATAGGCCTATATACTAATTAAGTTAATGAGTTAAGGATGAAGAAGGTTGAATTTAGAGTAAGTGTACTGCATATGTGTGGGGGAGAGTGAAAAACCACCCTCAGTACACCCAACCGGGATTCAAACCTCGATCTCCCTGTCATCAGCAGTTTAGTCCAACATGAGAGTGATGCCTTAGACTATGCAACCACCAAAGTCGATACCAACTCATTTGGTTTTGAATCTATTTACTTCATTTAAGGAGATAAGGATACAAAGATAATGCTACAAAGTTAAAATCCCCCACAGAAGTATGACATCATCTACACTTTTTTACTTAGAAGTGCAACCCTCTGGCTGTTCATGTATTATAAAATGTGTGTTTTTATTCGTTTATACAGACATACTTAGGTGAAACTGTATTTTAAAGACATTGACAAATTCAAATACTTGGGAACAAAACTAACAAATAGGAATAAAATTCAAGAAAAGATAAAAAAAACTTAATTGATGAATACATTGCTTGCTATTATTCAGTTTATAAGCTGTGGTAATCCTGTCTTTCGTCTCGAAATATTAAAATGAGATTATAAAAAACTTTAATCCCATCCTTTGCTCCTTACGGATATGGAGCCTTGTCTCTCACTATGTAACAAGCGAATAAACTGAGAGTTTTTAATAGAAAAGTTTTGAGAAATATATTTGGGCCTAAATGAGGCTTGTATTCATCCCCAAACACATTAAGGATAATCAGGACACGGAGTTTGAGGTGTGGGGGAGGGGGGCCGGAGGGAAGGATCCTGAGAACATCGATAACTCACAAAAGGGAGAAACCTCGCATTAAAAGCTCACAAAGATATGGATCTAAATGCAACTAGATCTTGTATCAAAAGAGCACAGGAAAAAAACAACTGCATAAAGTGGCAACATTGCAAACATATATTTTAAACAATCCTCTTACGTTTTACAATAAATACAATAAAATAATAAAACCACAAAGAACAGCCCCCTTACTTAGTAATAAAACTACAAAGAACTACGGGGTGGAGACATTTTGCCAACTGAAGTTAAGTAAAAAAAAAAAAATTCTTAGTAATCTAATCACAGCTGTTTAGTAATTTCATATTTCTTCAGATAGCGGACGGGACTCTGATAGCTATAGTTGTCTTTTAATTTTAAGTAAGTCTCCGTTTGTGATAACTTAAACTGTTATTAGCACCGCGTCTTACTACCCGTTCGGGTTATACGCACTTACGCTAATGTGTAATGGTAGGGTGATTGTGAGATCAAATGGAGGACCTACAGTTTAACGTGGAATCTGAACCACGGTGGAGGCCTGGCATTCCCTGCATTCACAAGATGTCTTGTCAGAGGTGAAGGAAGGGTTTGCTAATCAGATAAATCTGTGCCGGGACCGAGGTTTGAACCCCAGACCCCCAGCACAGAAGTCTGACACATTACCCCTAGACCACCAGGTCACCCAATATATTATACTGTTATATGACCACGTACATCGAAGCATTAGATGCATAGAAGTGGTCCAAAGATAGCTTTGAAAACTTTAAACGCCATTGTTGGTCCTTAGGTTAGTGTTGAGTTCTTGTACACTGAGGATGGGAATGAGCTATCACGTTGAATGTATTTCTCCCAGATATAATTGGCACATGGCTATATCTTATTATTATTCGGTGCTTCTGAAACAAGATCTACAAATCCACAGTCATTTTCTTCATTTTTAAGCTAGGGAAAGCCAAAAAATTGATTTCAATTTGTCAACTTCAGATTTTTTGTTATTGTACTGTGCTTTTAATCTTAGTTCGAAAATCTGTGTATGCCAATCCAGCCCTAAACTAAATTGACAGCCCTTGATGTTGTCTTAGGTAAATCTTATTTCTATGGCAATATGAGAAGATTTTTCTAAATCTACAATAAAATCTTTTGGGGGAAATTGGTCAGCACACATTTAATATGAGTCCACATTTTTATATAGACGTTTGCACTTCTACTGGGTAGGAAAAAACCTTAATTTGATGATATGTACCACAAAAAAAACTAATAGCGTACAATTGATAGAAATGTTTCGGACGCAAATTGAAAGTTCCATCAAACAGTATGGTGGAGGAATTTTTCCACAGGAATTTTAAGTTTATTTAACAAGCTACATACATTATATCATCTTTCACACAGCAAAATGTTTCATTCCTGTTTGAGTAGATTTCGATTCCTTTAATTTATCGATTGCTTCAACTAATTATTTTGGCTAATACAGGATATTGTTTTATTCGTTCACGATATATTGCTTGTCTAGCATCATTTACGCCTTGTTTAGCGATTTAATTAATGTGAATACGCATGAGTACACTTTTAATGATTTTACCTGGACTTTCAGTCAAATTATCAACCACTATCCGCTTACTGTCATATCTTAGAGCATGTTTCTGAAACTGCCTCCCTTCTAACACTAAATGGTTGTTCTAACTTACAATCTACTTTACTGGACTGTGGATTCGTGTGGGCAAGCCGTTGCAGCTCCTCGTAGTACATCTCCACGAACATTTCCACTGGCTAACTCACAGATCTCCCGACATGTACTTGTAATTTATGAAAAATATACATTTATCGCCTCTATTGGTGACGTAGCTCCATAGCTCTCAACTGTCGAGGGAATGAGTTCAAAGTAAATAACGGACATGAACAGGATGCAATAGCCCTCGTGTTGAAATAGGGATGTGTCATTCGTGAACAAACGGGTCAAATTAAACGATACACTAAAGGGAATGAATTTAGAAAGTGGTGATAGAGTTGCGAGTCTGGTCATCTAATTTAAACAGTCCGATGTCAACAAGAAGTGTTGTCAAATGGGGCTCAGAGATAACAAGCAATGGTGAGCTTTTGATGTACCTGCCTTGTGCGCTTCTGATATACAAGGTACGTAACCGTGGTGGTCATGCAGCGCGTATGAACTGAACCATAATTTGGATATACCATCCAAATAAGAGGGTTCAAAAACTTCAAAAAAGGAAAAATAGAAAATAACAACAATAATCGAAAGAGTGGGCTGGGTGAGTGAACTGGTTATACCCACTGGGTAAGCTAAATGACACCCAGCGCACGCAATTTGGGATAGATGAGGGCAAGTTCTCACGGCCGTCCTCATCGGTTGATAAACACAGCCCAGAAGTTATACCCTTATTGTGATTACTTCACAAGAATCAACTCAACTTAAAATTACCGAAGGATGATACTTATATAAAGAGAAGGTACGAATATCACCGCCAACAGTAATTTATTATAATTGCCCAAAAAAGGGTCGGCAACAATGGATACAAGTATATTAACAGTTATACAAAATGCAACTTCTTTACAACATTTTCTTTTGGCGTCTTCATACAACTAGCGCTAGCTTTAAGAGCAACCTTCATCGCTCGCTACAAGAAATAACAATTAGGCATGAAGGCTATTACCCTATTATAATCTCAACCTAAGAATTAAACGCTTACTAACACCTAGTAAATATACATTATCTACATCATTTTACCAGCCCCGAAAGAATGGAGAAAAATATACAATCAAACCCTAGCTATTTGTGTGAGCTGAGGCAAATATTAGACAACAACTTTGCATTTAATTGGCCAACAACTCTCCTTAGTCCTCATAACTCGGTTGCTATGGCAACTTCCCATCTAAACATATCACGCGCTGAAGGCGCCCAGCTATTCATGTTCGGAGGTGAACATCCATGTATTAACCTTACTAAAACTACCCTAACACAGT
>CABFVX010001413.1:120625-130847 GCA_902151425.1 Timema shepardi | reverse complement strand
TAGCTTAGCAACGAGTGTGAAACCAAACTGACAAAACCCTAGCAACATAGCATAACATAGCTTAGCTTAGCAACGAGTGTGAAACCAGACTGGCAAAACCCTAGCAATATAGCATAACATAGCTTAGATTAGCAACGAGTGTGAAACCAACTGACAAAACCCTAGCAACATAGCATAACATAGCTTAGCTTAGCAACGAGTGTGAAACCAAACTGACAAAACCCTAGCAATATAGTATAACATAGCTTTACTTATCTTAGCGTTCTGTGTGAACCAGCCTTTACTCTGGATTTACGCGTTCACCTAAAAATTATCGCAGAACAGAAAGGCGGTCACGTGACGCGCTCTAAGCCAATCGCAATATTCCCGCCTCATCGGCGTGAGCTGTTTCGCTGAAGTTCAACTCATCTCTACTTTGTCCGCTCTGCCTGAGATGTTCGGCACGGAAGAACCAATTAAATCTCAGAGCCAGCCATCTCGAATCAATGCGCATGCGCTGTAGAGCTAGAAGCGAGCAGACAGCTTCGTTGGCCGTTGTGAGGAGATTTGAAATAACCCGTTAATGTAAAGTGTGAGTATCGATGTATTGGATTGTGCCAGACACAGCGTTATAATTTGTAAACAGCCATCGGGAGAATGATCTAGAATATGTGTTGATCCACTAGAAAATAACACTTGTTGATAATCAGCTGTTTTAAAGCGTTGCAATGAATCATGGGTCAACAGACAGCGTGTGAATTGTTACGTCACTGAGGCAGATTCGGGTTTATTTTTGGTGAAAGTGTGAATCACCCCTAGGTCTTGTACCATTAATTATATGATCGTTTGCTTAAACTCCCAATACCTGTTCAGGTTATACGTGTGTATGATATTTTCTCTCGTGTGTTAAAGATGATACAGGAAGCATTTTAGGGGTAATTTACCCGTATTCACATGGAAGGAGAGTGTTGAACCATTTAGTAAAAAAAAATCGCCTCATTATACCTGACCAGGGTTTAAAAAAAACTCGATCTACCCTTTATCAACAGGAGAGTCATAACATGAGAATGACGCCTTATACCGTTAATACACTGCAGCAGGTATTCATATAACTAATGATCAGTTTACGTCATGTCGGATAACATTGATATAATCAGCCTGTCATAGAGAGACTTGAAATCTAGTTTGTTTGTTTTTAGAAATAGAAATTTCAATTAATAATTTAGTTTTTAATTATACGTTTATGTTGACCGGTTCGGGTGAAATTTCATCCGCTTGAAATGTCACCAAAAAACTTTTTTCTTTCTCTATATACAGTGGAACTCTAAAACGGATGTGAAACGAGTTGCCATGTTTTAAATATATATATATATTTTTTTATTAACGTGGTCTAGAAACCACCGTCAAATTCTAGGTTTGTAAATACTAGAACATCCGCGGTTGGTGGGGCAAAGGGGGCCCTTGCATCACATAAATAAACTATTCTCAAATTGTTATTGGTGGTCACCAACTTGCAAATGAGCAATACAATGTAGGCCAGTCAACATTATTACATTGATTAACCAACAGAGCACATTTCAGATTATATTTCAAAGCTTTATTTTTTATTGGTTGGCATTACTGGCCGGGAGGTATATGACATTCAGTACTTGCGCCTGTATGTAGACTATTCGCTGCTCTCGTGGTACATGGTACACCATAGTAGGTTTTCTACACGTACCAGCCGATTATATAATATCTGGCCCTGAGGTGTAGTGGTCAGTGAACCTAGCTACGAGCTTAGAAGGACCCGCGTTCGATTCCCAGCTGGTACCTTCGGTATTTTTATCTATAGGGGAATAATCTAAATGGTCACCAGTGTTTGGTCAGTTAGGCTTAATTAGTTAGGTTTAAGACTCATCCCAGCTACACAACATCATAATTTCATCGCCTGTACGACGTGTAGACAACCTCCTATGATGCACCCTGGGTAATATTCTGTGCCAACAGTGTGGAAAAAGATCTACATACAGGGGAATGAACGGGTTGTCAAATTCCCTCCCGGTTAAAATGTTCCATACGATAAAAATAGATGAGATAGTGAGATGAAAGGGAATACAAAGTTGTGGGCCAATCGGAGTATTAAACCTAAATTAAGCCTAATAAACTGACACCTGGTCACTTTTGGGATAGTTCCCCTTAAGAGGAAAATAGCCGGGGATCAAAGCAAGGACCCCTATATTCGTATCTAGGTGCACTTACCACTACACCATCGGGGCCGTTTATTACTGGCTTTGATGACCTGGCGGTCTAGGGGGTAAGGTGTCGGGATTCTGTGATGGGGGGTCCGGGGTTCAATCCTTGGTCCCGGCACAGATTTATCTGATTACCAAACCCCTTCCTTCACCTCTGACAAGACATCTTGTGAATGTGGGGAATGCCAGGCCTCCACCGTGGTTCGGATTCCACGTTAAACTGTAGGTCCTCCATTTCATCTCACAATCACCCTACCATCACAAATTATTGTAAGTGCGTATAACCCGAACGGGTAGTAAGACGCGGTGCTAATAATAATAATAATAATAATAATAATGCTGGCTTTGAAACTGAATCTTTTTCATGAGTTAGGAAATGGGGAGTCTATTTGCAATTTATTATGTTCACGGGGTAGGGGGTACAATTTAAAAAATAAATTGTTTCAACACAATTTTACTAATCTTCCCAAGTAGAGTTTAATAATTTTGCACAAAATGTTGGTTTAATTAAGACTTTATAAAAAAAAATTAACTTCTGGGTGTAATTGTAGGCAGCGTGAGTTGAGGCCAGTGTTTCTGCAATTTTTACTAACAAATTTATTTTGGCAAAAAAAAAAAAATGAATAAATCTCCAGTAGAAACAGATAATTTAATTTACTTCACACGGTGATATCAACAGTTGTTGAATATTTCTCAAGGGTGTCCTGGAATTTAATGACAACTTTTTCCCTTCATTAAAAAGAGTATAATCTAATTTGTTCATTATAGATTTTCAACAACTGTTGATATCACCGTGTGAAGAAAATTAAATTAGATGTTTCTAATAAATAAATATTTGATTTAATTGGACCAAAAAAAAATGGCTATAAAAACTACAAAAACACTGCCCTTATTATTAGAAATAAATCTCTCAAATATCACAACTACATATTCATTGAGATTTTAATCCCACCAAATCAGTGGTCTCTATTTCTTTCTTACGGATGAAAATAGCGTTTTTAATGAGAATTTTTTCCTTATAAAATAACCCATTGAAAAAAAAATTTATAGTGTTTTTTTTTCCCAAAAAAATCTTTTCAAGGTTCCCTTCCCTCCATCGTTTCTTCTCCATCTTAATCAAGTCCTATTTTCAAATGAAGGGAGACATTATAATGACACGGATAAGCTGAATAGAACCTTTTCTTTGAAAAAAAAAACATTTCATTTTAATCACAATTTAAAAAGAAGAATTTTTATAATGTTTAATTGAATATATAGACTAAATTTACATAATGTTTTTTATATTTAATATATAGTTATATTTTTAATGTGGTGAGAGTGTGAAAAAAATATATATATAAGCACTGCATCTTACTACCCGTTCGGGTTATACGCTTTAAGTACTAATTACGCTAATGGGTTAGGAATTGGGAAGGTTCAATTAGAGGAAGTCAACCCGCATTTGCGTGGAGGGGGAGTGGAAAACCATTTAGGAAAAACCACCCCTAGTTCACCCGACCGAGATTCGAACCTTGATCTCCCCGTCCTCAGCGGTCGAGCTCAACACGACTATTTTTTTTTAAATAAAAAACCTATAGCTACTCAAATAGAATTTCAGTCAATACAAACAAACAAGTAATATTTTCCTGACACTATTTTTTTACATTAACTTTTAAATATATTTTAGCTTGTATTTTTTGTAACAATTTTTAATCAAAAAAGTTTTGTTGCATTAAAATGATATCGATATTAATGAACATAATTTAGAATATTTATTAAATTAATTTTATAATTAGTAGTACATTTAACGTAATAAATAATTACATAGTATAGGAAAATGATTTTAAATAAAAAGTGCTCTAAGCTTACGAGTTAAAATATATTCAAAAATCGATTTTAAATGATAAAAATATTTCAGGAAAAAGTTTTTTTGTTTATTTTGTCTGGAATAAAATTCCTTGTTCTCTTTTCTTTCTCCCTAAAAAAACCTTATTAGGAAGCATTTTTTTCTTAAATGCTTTATTTTCGGGATAATCTGTTGTTTTATGTTAAATTCCTCACCCGGTATATGTCGACAAAAGCCCTCTTACTATGGATTCACCCTTTTACCGGAAAGTTAGCGCAGAACAGAAACGTGGTCACGTGACAAGCTCTAAGCCAATCACAAGACTTCCACCTCGTCGGGGTGACCTGGTGGTCTAGGGGTAAGGTGTCAGACTTCTATGCTGGCGGCCGGGGTTCGATCCCCGGTCCCGGCAAAGATTTATCNCCTTCACCTCTGACAAGACATCTTGTGAATGTGGGGAATGCCAGGCCTCCACCGTGGTTCGGATTCCACGTTAAACTGTAGGTCCTCCATTTCATCTCACAATCACCCTACCATTACACATTAGCGTAAGTGCGTATAACCCGAACGGGTAGTAAGACGCGGTGCTAATAATAATAATAATAATAATCCACCTCGTCGGCTCGAGCTGTTTCATTAAAGTTATACGCATCTCTACTTAGTCCAATCAGTGCGCATGCGCTGTAGAGCTAGAAGCGAGCAGACAGTTTCGTTGGTTGTTGTGAGGAGATTTGAAATAACATGTTAATGTATTGGATTGTGCCACGACACAGCGTTATAATTGGAAAACAATCATCGGGAGAATGATCTAGAATATATGTTTGTCCACTAGAAAATAAAATATGTTATAATCAACTGTTTTAAGTTAGCGTTGCAATGCATCATGGGTCAACATACACAGCGTGTGAATTGCTGCGTTACTCAAGCAGATTCTGTCCTGTATCTTCGGCGAACGTGTGAACCAAGCCTTACCGTAAGTTTTAAGCCGGACTAGACTAGATTACCAAAGTTATGTATCTCGCCAAGAATCTTGACACTCTATAATTACGATGTACACCAAATTAGCGGGCTTTATATTTGACGGTAAACAACCATTACTCATTCGGTGTCAAGTTTATCGATTGGTTACTTGATACCGCCGCGATTAACTATAGAGTCGCTTCGGTGGCCGCACGGTCTAAGGCGTCGCTCTCGTAATAGTCTGGACCACCCGTGATGGGGAAATAAGGGTTCTAATCCCGGTCGGGTCTATTGAAGGTTGTTTCTCTTAAATGTGTTTATACGCTTTCTCTATGCAAATGAAGGTATAATTTATTGAAATTTAACCTTCTTCATCTTTAAAAGATAATTTATCTATCTGTAATAATTACGTTATCACCACGTCTTACTACCCGTTCGGGTTATACACACTTACGCTAATGTGTAATGGTAGGGTGATTGTGAGATGAAATGGAGGACCTACAGTTTAACGTGGAATCCGAACCACGGTGGAGGCCTGGCATTCCCCACATTCACAAGATGTCTTGTCAGAGGTGAAGGAAGGGTTTGGTAATCAGATAAATCTGTGCCGGGACCGAGAATTGAACCCCAGACCCCATCACAGAAATCCGACACCTTACCCCTAGACCACCAGGTCACCATATATGTATTCATTACTCTGCTATTATAAATATTAGGAAGAATGCATTTAGAGAAAATATACCGGTATGAGAGTGGGAAGATAATTAGTATAAATCCACCCTCAATACACACCACCGGGATTCGAACCTTTATCTTCCCCTTCAATGGCAGCCTAGTCTATTGCGAGAGTGAAGCTTCAGTCCACGTGTTCACCTAAGCGGATAATATGCCTAAACCTGAGCAGGTGTAAAAACGTGGTTATACAAATAGACTATGTACAGGGTGTTCGGAGACTCATAGCCCAAACTGCACATACAGCTTGTTTGAACCAAAAAAAGTAATACAAAATCCCTGTACACTTACATCCGGAAAACTACGCTAATACCACTAAACTGTTTCCAAAGTTTCGGTGTATATCGCCGGGAGAGCAAAGCTGTTCAAGCATGCGTGTACAACAAGTTGCATAGGAGTTAGGCGTGTGGCACTATACACCCAGACACCTTGAAGAATGGCAGCAGAATATATCACAGTTAATAATAAACAACACACCAGTCCCTCTACGACGAAACTTTGAACATGATTTAATGGTATTACCATTGTTTTCCTGATGTAAGTGTATAGTGATTTTGTATTAATTTTGGTTCAAACGAACTATATGTGCAGTTGGATCGACGAATTTCCGAGCACTCCTTATATAAAAAATATTAACTGTAGTTCTAGAGAATGTTTTAGTTCTCTTTTTTTCCCTCTTACACACACACACACACACACACACACAAGCCAACTACAGTAGCCCCATGGCTTCTTTGGTGCTGAATGACAGCTTTAAAAAGTTACCAGATCAAATTACGTATCCCTACGCCGTACCAGATGATCAGCAAAAACATGTGTTTAGCAGCTGTCACTCCTGACACTCAAAAGTTAGGTATACACCTAAATTTTGGTTGTCAGAAGTCAGCTGTGAGCTGTCAGTCAGTACCAAAGAAGCAATGAGGCTACTGTAGTCTTAAGTTAAAAAATCTCTTTCCTGTTTCAAATAATTATCGGAACTTTTACTGTTTCATAATGAAATCGTAAAAATTTTCTTCCTCAGGCTGATTATGGATCTTTACGTTTTATATAAGCCCCAACCCAAAAGAGGTTGTATCTTGAAATCCTGTGTGCCTCCATGACTGTCTGTATGTCTGTACTTCTAAATCTGAGGCCGCCTACCGGACTGTTTGATTGATATTTAGCTGTTATATAAGCATGCATCGAGGTTATATCGTAATTTATATCCTACCCATGAATTTAAGAATTTTCCAAATGACTGGCAATGCTCATTTTCACATGTAAATGACTTTGAGGGTAGTGAGGAAAATTTTTACAATTTTGAAAACTTCTCCTCAACTAATTGAGATACGAAATAACCTATCATTGTAAAGTTGTAGCACTTATTAAAGATAAAAATATTTTATTTGAAATATATTTTTATATAACCATTAATTTCTGAGATATAAACATGTATATACCATTTAATTCAAGTCTTTGAAAATTAATTTGATTCTTATGCTCTTTGGTGGACAAAGATATTTCTCTTTTCTCAATTTTCCTGTAACAGTGTTCCTAGTTGCCATAGAGGTAGTAACAATGTATATTATTTCATTTATTATATTGGATGGAGTGTTTCTACAACAATGTATAGAACTATTATTTCGTTTCACAAATATTACGAGTTTTTAGTAAATTTCCGTTTTAAGATAAAAGTGAGAGAAAGTTTATGCGTTACACCACAACATTTATTTTTAAAATATAATAAATATGGTTAAAAATGGTTAGGACAATTTTATTCAAAATATATAAATGCTTTACATGATAAATAATCATGTATAACTGCTTTACAGAGAAGGTAGTCCACTGTACTGGAGATTAATGCGGTGTTTGTACCAAAAAGTTCCATTGTGTTTGATGCGCGTGTAGTCTATCTTGGCAGGGGTAAGTACGGGGTTGTATCAGCGTGTGTTACTTGCGTGTACAGTGGATTACTTCAGATTTTTTTTTTACGGGGTGGCTTTCAAAGGGGTGAACCGTGTTCTGTGCTTTGTTTAGCTCAGGGGTCTTAAACTTTTTTTTTTAGGTCCCGGGGCCAAAGTTTCGGTCTCATATAGGCTCGCGGGCCGCAATAATATTCTGACAGTATTAGGATTGAATAAATATTAAAATCCTGGTATCAGCTCATCCTTATACTCACACTAGGGATTAGGGTTTCTCGTGAAGTATGTTCTGTGTTGTTTCATAGTAGAAGCCATGAGGCTACTGTAGCATGATTTGTCTTGTCTACTAGAGTTGTCATTTAAAGTTCAAGTACATTTGTATAAAAAGAAGTAATAATTTACTTTACGTAAAAAATGAAAATAGTTAATAAAATAACATAAGATACGTATTTATTTTATTAGTTGATTGTTAAATCTATTTAATTATGTATTTGTCTTTTTTTTTTCCTCTTGGAATAATTATATATATTTCATCAGCCAGTGGGCCGCAAAAAAATTGTAACCGCGGTCCGCGGATTGGAGACCTATGGGTTAGGTGATTACAAATAAATTAATTTTTGCTTTAGACTGTTATAGGTAAAAGCGACATAAGTAACTCTTTTTAGTTTAATAAGTGACCAAGAACTGCCGTACATTTTATGGAGAAACCATTTTTTATGTGATATATATTTTAGGATCATTTTAATAAAATATATTTTAACATTATTTTGTGTTAAAGATAGATTATTTTTTAATATTTATTTTTTAGCTACTATAAAGAACTTTTCCCCTTTTTTTTGTTTTAAGGAGTCAGTTAATACATACCCCAATATCCAAAATGCTCTCAGAGCTCACATTCACGTGAGTTTTGACCTCCTATGTCACGGAAGAGACTAATGACTTATACTGCGTGACCACACCTGCAAGTTTATCCTATTGTCACAACCTATAATAGAATAAATTATAAAATTATATGAAGGGGGGCCTAGTGGTCTAGGTGAAAGGTTTCAGACCTTTGTGTTATGAATCCAGGGTTCAAATCCTGGTCCTTGCACTGATTTATATGGTTACCAAACTCTTCCTTCTCCTCTGGCAAAGTGTGTTCTATCACGGTTTGTGAATGTGTGGAGTGCCAGGCCTCCTCCGTGGTTCGGAGCCCACGTTAAACTGTCAATCCTCTCTGCTTTGTCTACCTCCCCCCCCCCTCAGAAATTAATGTCTCCATACTCACAGGAGAGCAGAGGTAAGAAAAGGTCGAATGGACAAGATCTAGAAGACTAGCCCTCCCACTCCCCTCCCCACGAAAATTATATGATAATGTCCAACAATTTATTTATCTTAAGAAATTATTTTGGTGCATTTTTTTTTTTTTTAAGATCCATCATACGATTTTTGTCAAACAAAAGTGATTTAATTTGTGTTGACGATGTGATGGAAGGCGATGCAAAAGAAAAGGCCAGTTTTTTGCATATATTTTTTTATAGCAACACTTTTTTTCCCTAAAATAAATCGGATATTCATCCAGTATAAATATATAGTTTAAGTTTCTTCCCACGGTGATATCAACAGTTGTTGAATCTCTGTCATGAGAATAGCGACATTAGATTAGAAACTTTTTAAATGAAGAGAACAAGTTGTCATTAGATTCTAGAACACCCTTGACAGATATTCAACAATCGTTTGTACCACCTTGTGAAGAAAACTAAATTCTGCCTTTACGAGAAAATTATATTTATTTTTACCAAATCAATATTGCTATAAAACCCCAGCCTTTACTCGCCCCCTTAATATAGTTATATTATTTTATTTTCGTTAGTAGATATATTCATTTTTAGGGTAAAATCGAGCTTAGACTTAACTGTAAATTTGAGCCCAATAACGATTTTTTATTTAAATTTAATTATTACATTATAGTACTATAAAGCCACATGGCTGTCTCACTCACTGACATTAATATTTATCCACTTTCAGATGAGCTAGAAACTTGAAATTTGGCAAACTTATAGTTTCTAGCCTGTAACCGACGGGAAAATTCCAAAAAGTTAATTAAAAATTAACCCCGAAAGAAATTCAAAATGTCAGAGCAACTTTAAAGTCGGTGCGGACCTTTCTTTGGAGGTCTCTTGTGGCTAAACGGTAAGACCTATCGAAAAAACGGCTCTGGAATTACAATAATTTACATCCACTTGCAAAGAAAACTCACTGGGGGTGTGGGGGCGGAGCCCCCAACGAGCAAAGCGAGTGGGTTTATAAAACGTAAGCAGTGCTAAGAAAAAATAGTATTTTTGACGACAGACACGCTACAAATAATCTTACTTTGTATGATTGTATTTTGAGAGAACCATATAATATATTGTTCAAACTTGTAAGAATTTCACGCAATAATCTCATTATAAATGATTCGCGGGCGCCTTAGGTAATGTAAAGATAAGTATGATGTATTAATCCGATGTCGTATAACGTTTTCGCGTGACTCTTATCTTAAAACAAAAACAAAACAATAAATTCAGAACCGGGAAAGCTCATTAGGAAGTCATCAGAATTGAGTGGTA
>CABFVX010001413.1:0-21862 GCA_902151425.1 Timema shepardi | reverse complement strand
CAATGTGCGTACAGGGCCAAATTTGATGCCTTGTAGCGCCGCTATTTATTGACATCGACTACCATTTTATCACGTGCAATTACTTGTTTTGTCACCTTCTACAATCTGTGTAATCTTTTTCCTGGATATCTGGTATGGTGTCCAGGAAATGGCGCCCAAAGGGTCGAGCAGGTAGACGACCCAGGTAGGTGTCAACTTCGAAGTGATAGTTGCCTACACCCCAGATTGAAAAAAAAGAGGTGTTTTTGTTATATTTTTTAAATTAATTCTGATAAATACAGAATTTTGTAATATTTTTTAAATTAATGCTGATAAATACAGAATTTTGTAATATTTTTAGGTTAGGTAAGGGTAGGTTAGGTTACATTTCATCATCTTCACTGAGTTTTTTTTTGTTTTTCCTTGAGCTGTACTTTTCAATCTATATAAGGTTCTCTTCATTGTTTGATTGTTTTGGAACATCAGTGGTTTCCCCTTTTCTGTAAAAATTATAGCCAACTCATTTATAAAAAAACAAACAACAATACACAAAAATCACTATTTTTTGGGTGTAGACAATTGTCATATATTCCTGTGATTACTATTCTCCCTTGAGAACCTAGATTAATACCTTGATGCCACTATAGTATGCTCAAATTACGTTACACGTACGGGGAATCAGGTATTTTCTAACACGTTCTTTGTTTTTGTTTTCAGGCTTTCACGGGCTGTTTCCCACCCATATCAACTTGGATCATCCTGATGGACATAATGTAGCTCTAAGCAAGGTCGACGTCAGCGGAGGTTTCGGGGGTTCAACCCCCCTTTCCCCAAAAGAATTTAATTAACAAAATATGTACGATTTAGAATGTGAGATTTAGTTAGATATATTGCTAAAAAATATATAAATAATTGATTGATAAATGTGTTAAATTAATTGATGTAATAAATTTAAATTGTAGATCACAATGTATAATTATGTATAATAATAATATTCTTATGCTCTTTGGCGGACAAAGATGTTTCTCTTTTCTCAATTTCTCTGTAACAGTGCTCCTAGTTGCCATAAAGTAATTAAGTAACAGTATATATTATTTTATTTACGATCTTTGGTGTAATATCTCTACGAGTTTTTAGTAAATGTATATTTTAAGAGAAAAGAGAGAGAGAGAAAGAATGTGCGGGTTCACCGTACCATTTATTTTTTAAGTATATCAAGTGAACTATGAGGAATACAATCTAATATGTTATATGTTCTGTTGTTCAATGTCATAAACTCTATTTTAAAAATGTTTGTGAACAAATAAAAAAGATTGTTGGTTGTGATTTTTCTATTGCAAACACACACACAATTGTTATGAAAAGATGACAAGTTGGTTATTCAAGTAATGAAGATTTATTTGTTTATTCCTACAAAATCTTGAAGTTTTTTTTTACACAAAATATTATTTTTTTAATTGTGTTATTTTAATTTTCAATATTTAGAAAGTCAAATGTTTTTTGTCCTTAAATAATATATCAATATAATTTGAAGGGGAAAGAAATGGTTGAAAAAATGTGTAATACAACTCTTAATGTTTGTAAAATTAATTGTTTTGTAAGAAAATAATAAAATATGTATAATTATTAATAATAAATTGTATATTCAAATTAAAGCAAAGCATATATTTTCCATATTCTATTTGTTTCTAGTTTTTATAAATAGATATGGTAAAAACTTATTTTTTAATGAGTGTTTTTTTAAGTTAATATATATTTTCAATTTGGGTAGTATTTTAATTACAAGTAAAAAGAAACACGTCTGAACAAGTTTGGATATTTTCACTAAATGTCTTGACATTTGTGATATAGGTGTATGATTAGAAGAGGAAATGTTAGAAATCTAGATGTTTTATGGAAACTTATATAATTATAGATTCCTAATAGGAAATCTTTCAACGAACACAGGGTCAAAAAACCTCCGTTTTTTATCGACATAATTAAACTAACCAAATCCCTATAAGTATAACAAAAGTAATATATAAATATTTAAAAGTAAACGCTATTTCACCAAAAGTTTATAATTGTAATAAGTAAAATTGTGAAAGAGTAAATTATATTTTAGCTTAAGGAAAAAACCTATGAATATTCAATTATTGAGATTTATCTAGAAAGAGAATGGCTTAATAAGTTATCAAAATGAATATTTCACTACTTGAAAAAAATCTTTAACTGCTAAATTACTAGAATGAATGAATTGACTGGGTAATTTCTGTTTCTCATTAGAGTGCAGTAATCATAGCAAAAATATTTAAAACACAGTTGATGAAAATATCTTTAAAATGGACAATTATTTATATATATATATATATATATATATATATATACAGTGTTATATATTATTCTTCTACTCTAGCTAACAAAACCAGAAAGTTCATTAATGGTTTTCCAACCCGTTTTTTTTAAATAAATTTATATCAGTAATCATATGTCATTAAAAATAAAAGTTCTGGTTTAAAATTCCCCATCTTCTAAATTCAAACCTGTAGATAATTATAAGGTTTAGTTAGTATTTGGTCAATAGTGGAAAAAAGACCAATATTTTAATATGTAGGTAAATTATTATACACTCGTATTTATATATTTCTATGCTGGCGGCCGGGGTTCAAGCCTAGGTCCCGGCACAGATTTGTCTGATTACCAAACCCTTCCTTCACCTCTGACAAGACGTGTATTAATCACAACTTGTGAATGTGGGGAATGCCAGGCCTCCACCGTGGTTCGGATTCCACGTTAAACTGTAGGTCCTCCATTTCATCTCACAATCACCCTACCATTACACAGCGTAAGTGCGTATAACTCAAACGGGTAGTAAAACGCGTTGCTAATAGTAATAATAATGATAATAATTTATATATTTTTAAGGCACTTATATTCAAATAATTTTACTACTTAGTTTTATTATTTAGCTAAACAGGGCAATTAAATCGCCAATATTTTGCACCCCATATTTCAAATTTAGTTAAGTCCATATATTAACCAGATTAATCCAATTAACCTCCTCTTCTAGTGGTTGGCATTTTTGTAATTTTTTATGGTCACTGTTGGCACTTTATGTGTGATGGGGCGGTTTTTATATTATTTTACCACCATTAAAGAAATCGTGATACTAGCCCATCAAGACGTCATTTGTTTTTCAGTATTACTATAATCATTATTTTCTATGTTTTGCTTTTTTACGAAAGCCCTTCGTGGCAGATGTTAATTGTCTTTTGTGATTTTTGGTTCATGTTTATTTACATATACACCCGTGCTTGAATAAATTAAAACTACCCTAACAATTAATTATATTATAATACAAATTTGGTCCTATTGAGTCGCCTTTCCTCTTTTCATGCTATTAATTCCCCAGACAAGAAATATGTACATGAAAAAATATGTCAGTTTGGGATAATCCACTTTAATTGAGTCACCTAAAATAATTGAAATTTATGTAATAGTATGTCCGCGAAAATTTAAATAAACACCAAATTAATATAATCTGATTGAAAGAGTTAATAGTTTAAAGTTTAATTGATTATCAATACAGGGTGATGAAAGCTTCTGTCTATTATAACCCGATAACGGTAACAGTTGTCAAATTTATAAAGACAATCTGCTTCTTAATCTTGGTTAACCATCGTGTTATTAACAAAGCCTGATGCAGCTTCACTTTAATGATAGAAAGACAGCCGTTGTTTTCAGCGGATATTTTCCATGGTGATAAAATTAGCTGAATAATTAATTAATTATTTGGCATTTTAAGTTTCATTAAACATCAATATTTTCATATTCATAGTAAATAACACAAAGTAACAGCTAACATCAACCCCTGAGTGCTCTCGAAATATAGCAAAATAGAGTTTAAAATAACTGATTGAAAGTTTATGGTGCCCTGATGGGCTGATAATTAATCTCTCGCGGGAGGCGGGTGGGAAAATAATATAAAAACCCACCCCCTTTTACCAAAAAAATTATCGACAAGGACCTTAGAAATTAATACATGTAAAGTAGTGACATGAAAGAGAAACCATGGGAAAATAATAATAATAATAATAATAAACATAAATGACAGACTAACAGGAAACACGTGGAAATTATGGCAGCAGGAAGCCGAGTTGCCGGGATCAGTGAGTCTATTGAATAGTATTTCGCCATAGCCATATGCACGTGAAAATAGTTAGAAGTGAATACAGTAGGACACGGAAAACTTAACATTGTCAACACAAATGCTAGTAATAAGCTATTTGCGTCCTGCCAAATAAACTGTTATATTTACTGTTAATGTATAATATAAAATATAAAACACAGGTCATGCTTTAAATAAAAGTTTAATTACAATTAGCTATTTTAAAAAAGACTAACAACCATGTGACCACAAATATTGTATGATAAAATTAGATCCCTAAAGTATATCTATATCTGAGGGTAGGTTATTATAGGCCTATAGCTGCCGAATTAAGTAGTTGCGTCTATAAATCCCTATTATAAAAAAGGTTTACAATAACATTTCAATGATCATCAATAGATGGCAACAAAATCGCCAATCTGTTAAAACTCACTGATGCAAACAGTTGTCAAGGGGATATATAGGATCTGGGCGCTATATCATGTTACGGTAGCGTACTAGCTATTAATAGTATTGCTCCCAGATATTAACGAACTTCAAACTATGTATGGGCTAGATTGAAAAGGTCACAATGTTCGTTTCGAATCGTCGGGTCATATTCCTTTGAAAAATTACTGGGTAAATTTTTATCTTATCGGAAGAATGAATTTATTTAAAGTAAATATTTACTAATAGCAAACCAAATTCAATTAGCGTAAACAACGTCTAGAATATTTTTTTTACTATATCTAAAAGTCTGAGCAATATATATACGCGTTTAAATTATTATAAAGCCCTAAATTTATGCAACACCATCTCTTATCAAATATGTTTAATACTTCCTATTCCAAATGCTACACCTATATAAGGCGTATTTCTTTATATCTGATTCAAAACGAAAATACCGAAGTGAACTATCTTCTCATTCGAGGAAAGGTTCTTTTTTTTTTGTTTACTCTGCCAACAAAGAGGCAAACGAAAAATAATACTTCAGGGAACTGTGACAGGGTTCGTCAGTGAGTGTTAAGACTGCACGTGGTGATATCTGAGAACAAGTATCGAGTAGTTTGATTGTGCATGTATAGAGGGCAGATCGATCGACTCTTAACACTCACAGATGATTATTAATTTATAGGTTATAAAGGGAATAGAATCGCAAATAGTTTTCCGGCTTCTACGGACGTAGAGCCGCCATGTCACCCGCTGAGACGGAGCTGGATGATTTTGGTACCAAAAAAAATCCTCACACCATTCTATATATTCTGAAATATCCATTTAATCAGAATTATTATAAAAACTGGCAAATTAAAAAGTAAAATATATATGGAGTAGAGCTGATTAGAACAGTGGTTATTTCGTTCGTAACTCTGTCTCTATAGCTCTGAGCTATTTGAGTTTGTTACAATATTCATATGTTTTAACACATATTTGAAGTCTTATCACAAAGTGAACTTGTAGAATTTTCGTTCGAAGGTATCTATCAGAATTTGGGGCTCAAGACGAATCATAGGGTGTCGATCTGGTAGAAAGTTTGATTCCATCCGGATTCATTCAAAGCGTTTTGAAAAAGTGCGGTGTAAACAAACATCTACCGATAATTCTCAATTATACACTTATATAAGGTGTATTTTTCTTTTCAACTTTGATTTAAAACGAAAAGAGCACGGTGATCCATCCTATCATTAATTGACAAGCCTTTTACTTATTGATTGCCCGGACAACAAAGAGGTAAATGAAAAATAATACTTTAAGGAACCGCAACAGGGTTCGTCAGTGAGTGTTAAGACTGCACGTGGTGATATCTGAGGACAAGTATCGAGTAGTTTGATCGTGCATGTATAGAGGGCACATCGATCGACTCTTAACACTCACAGATGATTATTAATTTATAGGTTATAAAGGGAATAGAATCGCAAATAGTCTTCCGGCTTCTACGGACGTAGAGCCGCCATGTCTCCCGCTGAGACGGACCTGGATGATTTTGGTACAAAAAAAATCCTCACACCATTCTATATATTCTGAAATATCCATTTAATCAGAATTATTATAAAAACTGGCAAATTAAAAAGTAAAATATATATGGAGTAGAGCTGATTAGAACAGTGGTTATTTCGTTCGTAACTCTGTCTCTATAGCTCTGAGCTATTTGAGTTTGTTACAATAATCATATGTTTTAACACATATTTGAAGTCTTATCACAAAGTGAACTTGTAGAATTTTCGTTCGAAGGTATCTATCAGAATTTGGGGCTCAAGACGAATCATAGGGTGTCGATCTGGTAGAAAATTTGATTCCATCCGGATTCATTCAATGCGTTTTGAAAAAGTGCGGTGTGAACAAACATCTACCGATAATTCTCAATTCTACACTTATATAAGGTGTATTTTTCTTTTCAACTATGATTCAAAACGAAAAGAGCACGGTGATCCATCCTATCATTAATTGCCAAGCATTTTACTTTTTGATTGCCCGGACAACAAAGAGGTGAATGAAAAATAATACTTTAAGGAACCGCAACAGGGTTCGTCAGTGAGTGTTAAGACTGCACGTGGTGATATCTGAGAACAAGTATCAAGTAGTTTGATCGTGCATGTATAGAGGGCAGATCGATCGACTCTTAACACTCACAGATGATTATTAATTTATAGGTTATAAAGGGAATAGAATCGCAAATAGTTTTCCGGCTTCTACGGACGTAGAGCCGCCATGTCACCCGCTGAGACGGACCTGGATGATTTTGGTACAAAAAAAAATCCTCACACCATTCTATATATTCTGAAATATCCATTTAATCAGAATTATTATAAAAACTGGCAAATTAAAAAGTAAAATATATATGGAGTAGAGCTGATTAGAACAGTGGTTATTTCGTTCGTAACTCTGTCTCTATAGCTCTGAGCTATTTGAGTTTGTTACAATATTCATATGTTTTAACACATATTTGAAGTCTTATCACAAAGTGAACTTGTAGAATTTTCGTTCGAAGGTATCTATCAGAATTTGGGGCTCAAGACGAATCATAGGGTGTCGATCTGGTAGAAAGTTTGATTCCATCCGGATTCATTCAAAGCGTTTTGAAAAAGTGCGGTGTAAACAAACATCTACCGATAATTCTCAATTCTACACTTATATAAGGTGTATTTTTCTTTTCAACTTTGATTTAAAACGAAAAGAGCACGGTGATCCATCCTATCATTAATTGACAAGCCTTTTACTTATTGATTGCCCGGACAACAAAGAGGTAAATGAAAAATAATACTTTAAGGAACCGCAACAGGGTTCGTCAGTGAGTGTTAAGACTGCACGTGGTGATATCTGAGGACAAGTATCGAGTAGTTTGATCGTGCATGTATAGAGGGCACATCGATCGACTCTTAACACTCACAGATGATTATTAATTTATAGGTTATAAAGGGAATAGAATCGCAAATAATTTTCCGGCTTCTACGGACGTAGAGCCGCCATGTCTCCCGCTGAGACGGACCTGGATGATTTTGGTACAAAAAAAATCCTCACACCATTCTATATATTCTGAAATATCCATTTAATCAGAATTATTATAAAAACTGGCAAATTAAAAAGTAAAATATATATGGAGTAGAGCTGATTAGAACAGTGGTTATTTCGTTCGTAACTCTGTCTCTATAGCTCTGAGCTATTTGAGTTTGTTACAATATTCATATGTTTTAACACATATTTGAAGTCTTATCACAAAGTGAACTTGTAGAATTTTCGTTCGAAGGTATCTATCAGAATTTGGGGCTCAAGACGAATCATAGGGTGTCGATCTGGTAGAAAGTTTGATTCCATCCGGATTCATTCAAAGCGTTTTGAAAAAGTGCGGTGTAAACAAACATCTACCGATAATTCTCAATTATACACTTATATAAGGTGTATTTTTCTTTTCAACTTTGATTTAAAACGAAAAGAGCACGGTGATCCATCCTATCATTAATTGACAAGCCTTTTACTTATTGATTGCCCGGACAACAAAGAGGTAAATGAAAAATAATACTTTAAGGAACCGCAACAGGGTTCGTCAGTGAGTGTTAAGACTGCACGTGGTGATATCTGAGGACAAGTATCGAGTAGTTTGATCGTGCATGTATAGAGGGCACATCGATCGACTCTTAACACTCACAGATGATTATTAATTTATAGGTTATAAAGGGAATAGAATCGCAAATAGTCTTCCGGCTTCTACGGACGTAGAGCCGCCATGTCTCCCGCTGAGACGGACCTGGATGATTTTGGTACAAAAAAAATCCTCACACCATTCTATATATTCTGAAATATCCATTTAATCAGAATTATTATAAAAACTGGCAAATTAAAAAGTAAAATATATATGGAGTAGAGCTGATTAGAACAGTGGTTATTTCGTTCGTAACTCTGTCTCTATAGCTCTGAGCTATTTGAGTTTGTTACAATATTCATATGTTTTAACACATATTTGAAGTCTTATCACAAAGTGAACTTGTAGAATTTTCGTTCGAAGGTATCTATCAGCATTTGGGGCTCAAGACGAATCATAGGGTGTCGATATGGTAGAACGTTTAATTCCATTCGAATTCATTGAAAGTGTTTTGAAAAGCGCGGTGTAACTAAAAAAAAATAACGGAGGGGACGAGACTAGAACACGAGACCCTTTGCATTACATGTCAGTGTCTTAGCCATTAGCTATTTAAATTCTTAATTAAATCGGGTGTATTTCTCATAATTGAACTTTGAATTTTATCTGGACTTAAAAAAAAATTATTTTAAATTTATAGGGAAGGAACTCGTGCTCTATCGATTTTACGAGTTAGAAATATTTAAAGTTTTTGTAGACCAGACTGGAAATAATCGCGGCGCAACTTTGACGTTTTCCGGTTAGTATTCCTTTGCCAATATATAATTTCTATATTCGAACGGAGGTTTGTGGAACAACAAACAAAACAAGTATTTGTCATTTCAATATCGAAACCTAATTATTACGACCAGATATTTTCTAGATATTGACAACAACGAGCGGATGTATTTATATCATAAAAGGAATTTACAACATTATTTATCCACGTTTAAGTTATTATATAGCTGCCAAATTACGCAACACTATCTATTATCGATGCGGCTTACTACCATCTTTTAATAAGCATCAATAGATAGCAGTAAAATCACCCTTCCTTCGAAAGTCACACAGACATTTGCCTAAAGTATTTGAAGGATCTGGGTTTTTCTTTTTAGTTTGGTAACTTCGTCTCAGTCAACAAATTAGTGTGATTAAGGAATGGATGAAAAAATTTCACCGCCTTCAAATTGACGATAAATAACTAAATGAATAAAATAACAAAAATTCGCTTAGGCTATTTCAAAATAATTTAATCTTTTTATTTTAAAATAAGTCATCGGTGGTGACGAGATTTGATCACCAGACGCTTTGAATGACATGTCAGTGTGTTGACCAATAGCTATTTGTAACATTATATTAGAGAGGTGTATTTACCATAGTTAAAATATAAATTTGATCAATGGATTTTTATCATGAAAGGAATTCACAGCAGTATTTTTCCATGGTTAAATTATTATTAGTATTATTATTAACAGCACCGTGTCTTACTACCCATTCGGGTTATACGCACTTACGCTAAAGTTTAATGGTAGGGTGACTGTGAGATTAAATTGAGGACCTACAGTTTAACGTGGGATCCGAACCACGGTGGAGGCCTGGCATTCCACACATTCACAAGTTGTGATTAATGGTTAAATTATTATATAGCTGCCTAATTACGTAACGTCACCTCTTATCAAAAATGTTTACTATGACGTTTCAATGTTTATAATCCCAATCATTATCATAAATTATTTTATTATGACACTGTTGTGGCTGAATAATTCTAATCTACTGTTCTAAATTATTCGTGTAGTTCGATAAATTGAGTATTCTTTAAATCCAAATAAGTTTTAATGCTCTTTTTTAAACCAAGATTATTTACTATTATGTTTAAAAAAATATAATTTTCTGATACATAGCTGGAAAACAAATATTTAAATTAGTTCTCCAGTGTTAATTTGGTTTATAAATCGAATGTATTCGTTCGCCAATCTTAAATTCTAATTCTTTGATTGTATTGGCTACAGTTCCTATTAGATTCTTATTATTCAAGGGTTGGACTTGTTTGAATTATTTTAAAAAATCTCAGAATTTACGTTTATAATGAGTAAGAGTTATCGATGGCATATTTTTTTAAACTTACATACATGTATGTCTATTTGTGTATGTAAAAAAAAATTGTTTCACTACAATAAAAAAAATTGCTACAAATTAATTTGCTATGACTTCTATTATTAAAACAAATAGTTCATTGTTAGTGAATTACATTCACTGCAAGAAATAAAATTGTATCTACCAAAATAAAACATTTTGAAAGTTTACTCCTTGTACACTTTTAATCAATCACAGATATTGTTGATCACGCTGTTATATACAGATTTAAGCAATGGAAAATTTCATTTTTTTATATAATTTTAATTCAATAATAATCATTACAATGAAAATATATTATTAATAATTACAGCCTAAGTTCAAAAAAGTATAGTCAATCCCAAAACGCTATGAAAATTACACTTGCGGTAGACTTACAAAATAAATATAAATGTTAATTTTTATTCAATATAAATCTATAAGTCACTATAAATATTAACAATTTGTAAACTATAAAATTATTTAACTGAATTATAGATACTGTAAAGTAGTTTAAAGTGATTTTTTGTTCATGAATTATTATAGTGATTACAGTTAGGTTAACTTTATAAAAGCTCAAACCAAGATTTAGCTAGACTTCCAAGTTAATATTTATCAAACTATTTAAAAAGATAAATGTAATTCACGATAAAAAAAAAGTAATTTTAGTTGCAATAAAAATAAAAAAAGAAGCAAGCAAAATACAAGTTTAAATACATTTGTTGAAAATTGAAAAAATATAAATTTATTATTAAAAAATTGCAACTAGGTTCACCTCTTGAGTATTTTAAAACAATATTGTATGTATCTCTAGTTATAAATACACATATAGATAGTCTTAAAACACAATTTTATTATATTGAAGTTTAAATGGTATTCGCTTGGGAGTGTGTGTGTTTGTGTGTTGTTATACAGGATGGGGCAGAAAGTGTTGACCAAATTAATAACTTAAAGAAACAAATTCTGGTGGAAGTTGAAGTAACTCAGAAAAAAAAAATTGCACAAAAACATGTCAAGTTTCTGGGAGCACGTACAATAATGTATTGCATATAATGGTAGACATCTTATGGACGTTGTTTGAAAAAAATAAGTCAAGAATATGTGTAAAATTGTCAATATTTTGTTGATATTTTAAGTTTAACTTGAAGCCTTTAGAAGTTAAAATAGTCAAAATTAAATGTTATTAAATGTGTCAACAATTTCAACCCCACCCTTTAGATATAAAATTTTAATCAAACAAATATTACCATAGTTATAAATATAATCAAACTCTTATATAAACATGAATGCATAATAATTTAAAATAGTATATTCGAATGATAGTAAATGGTCTTTGAAAGCTGACAAAACAATATAACAGAAGTGACTAAAGTTAAGTGAATATATATGCATCATTTTGTGAATCACAATCCTATCCAATAAAATGTAAATTAAAATTTTAAAACAATTATTATATGAAATTATCTTACTCAATACAGTTTATACAATGGAATAATTAAGCAAGAATAAAATTATATATGTGATATTATTGTACTATAATTTTAATTATAACAAAAATAGAACAAAGTTAATATTTATATATATATTTATATAATTTCAATTACCTTTTAATAGCAACGTTTATATATTTATTCAATAATATACATGGTGTGTATTATTTAAAATATGCTAGACCTATTTAAATAGCACTGACATGAAATATGTAAGCATTATTTCCAAGGCATTTACCTGAAATGCACTATCACTAAAAAAAATTGCATTTATTTGAAATAAATTAGCACTATTTTTTAAACATTTATATGAAATTCAATGAAATAAGATACCAATATTTCTAAGAATTGTATTTACCTAAAATGCATAATCAATATTTCGGTGGCATTAACTTAAAATAAGGTAGTAATATTTTTGTGACATTTACCTAGAATTAAAAAAAACACTATTTGGAAAACATGTACTTTAAATGCATTAGCACTTATTTGAGACAAAAAATTATTTGTTCTTCTACTTTCCCCAAAAACTTTAAGAGCCCATAATGTAGATTGATAACATTCAACAATTATCCTAAAAATGTACATTTTCACTTAATACTAAGACATTAGTTTTTCAAATTCTTAATAATGCTAGTTTTTAATGTTTAAGGATTGCAGCTTCCTTATACATCAAAACTTCAGTCATGATGTGCTTAAGACTGGATTATAATAATTAAGACCTCGTACGACATCATCTGTAATCATAAATGATAAGACACAAGGTATAAATTACACTCCAATATTCATACAATCTGACAGCTAGAAGAAGTAGTACAGTTCAAAGTTCATAGGAAGAACCTTATCTGACAGCTATAAAAGCTACTACAATCCAATGTTGATACGAAGAACCTTTTATTACAGCTATAAAAGCTACTACAGTCCAATGTTCATAGGAAGAACCTTTTATTACAGCTATAAAAGCTACTACAGTCCAATGTTCATAGGAAGAAACTTTTATTACAGCTATAAAAGCTACTACAGTCCAATGTTCATAGGAAGAACCTTTTATTACAGCTATGAAAGCTACTACAGTCCAATGTTGATAGGAAGAACCTTTTATTACAGCTATAAAAGCTACTACAGTCCAATGTTCATAGGAAGAATCTTTTATTACAGCTATAAAAGCTACTACAGTCCAATGTTCATAGGAAGAACCTTTTATTACAGTCTATAAAAGCTACTACAGTCCAATGTTCATAGGAAAAACCTTTTATTACAGCTATAAAAGCTACTACAGTCCAATGTTCATAGGAAGAAGCTTATCTGGCAGCTAGAAACGCTACTACAGTCCAATGTTTATTGGAAGAACTTTTTTTATACAAATATGAAAGTTTTATTAACTCGGTGCGTATAAGCCGAACGGGTAGTAAGACGCGGTGCTAAATAATGTATATATATATATAGAGAGAGAGAGGGTTAGAGCTGAACATCTGCGCGGCAATTTCTATCTCGTCGATGCGCCCCAACTCAAAACGTGAATACGTTTCTAGGTTTTTGTTGTTTGTGACTCAAAACGCCGTTTCGCGGTCACGGTAAATATAACTTGAATGTATGTATACCTCCTGTTTTCCCGAACAGCTTGCCTCTATCGTGGTTCATTCAATTACAGTCGTAATTTGATCCCCGGACTATGTTATCGTTTGAAAACAACAGCAGATGTTACAACCACAATAGCTTTGAAATGAGAACCAAATAGAGATTTTAAAAAACCAAAAATACATGAAAGTTTGTTTTTATATTTCCCAATCAACCTCCATTAAACTCTACCGCATACAATTAATGGATTTGGGTAGGGATTATTATTATAATTTATATTATTACTATTATTATTAGCACCACGTCTTACTACCCGTTCGGGTTATACGCACTTACGCTAATGTGTAATGGTAGGGTGATTGTTGTAATGGTAGGGTGATTGTGAGATGAAATGAAGGACCTACAGTTTAACGTGGGATCCGAACCACGGTGGAGGCCTGGCATCCCCCCTACATGTCTATATATAAAATTTAATAAAAAAAAACAGAGCGAAATTCGAGAAAAATTTATTTTTACTCTTTCTGCCCATCAGTAAAATACCCTTAAATTTAGGGTTGGATATCTTATTTCCAAAATCTTTAAGGGGGGACCTTATAAAAAAACCAGGTAACAAATTTTAGTCCAATCGGTAAAACAGTTTCAGTACAGACAGACAGACAGACCTACTGTATTGTGAACAACCACTTGTTTGGTTACGGGGGGTCATGGAACGTCAAAATCTATCAAAATTTCGATTTTGATTTGTTTTGACGATCACAATATTTTTCTCCCCGAAATGTCGAAGAGAAAAAAAAAAGTGTTGGTAATACACACAATAACATTTGACTTGTACTGAATTCAGTACTGAATTAACCACGTCAACATGGGCCATGTATTAAACCTCGCAAAGACTCCCCCCACTTGAAGTGTTTAGCGGGACTGACCGCTTTGAAGGGGCAAGAAATTGGTTAGTCGTGTCACGTCTGGACGCATTACAGTCTCAAAAAAAAGACGCGGGGGGGTAGAGGGAGTCACGTACCACTTGGTTGGTCGAGATATGTGTTCACGTGGTAATCATCCTACTACCCCCCCCCCCCTTACCCTAGGACTACCATCACCTTCCATGCTAAACAAATCTCGAAATAGTCTTATTTTGTGTATCTGAAGTTTCGTTCCTATCTGGGAGGATACAGAATGGAGGGTACATTGTAATACAAATATGAAGCAGGTTTGATTGAGGTGGGGATATAGTGCACCTGAGAAAAATGTAGTATTTTTGCAGTTTTTATATCAACACTTTTTTTTTATTGGTCAAGATAAATCAAATGTTTATCCAGTACAAACTTATAGTTTAATTTTCTACACCTGAAATGGAGGACCTACAGTTTAACGTGGGACCCGAACCACGGTGGAGGCCTGGCATTCCTAAAATTTGTTGAATATTTGTCAAGGGTGTCCTGGAATTTAATGACAACTTTTTCTCTTCATTTACAAAATTTCTCTTCTAAAGCCGCAATGCTCATGACAGATATTCAACAACTGTTGATATCGTGGGGTAAAAAAAAAAGTTAATATCTAAGTTTATACTGGAGCAATATTTAATTTGTTTTAGCCAACATAATTTTTTGCTATAAAAAAACTGCAGAAACAATGCCCTTTTCTAGTATCCCCTCCATTCGCACCTTAAGTTTGCTCCTACCCTAAGTAAGCCCCCGACCGAGATTCGAACCTCGATCTCTACATCATCTGAAGTCTAGTCTACTGCGAGAGTAGCGTGTCAGACCACGCGGACACCGAGGTGGGTTTAGTTCCTAAGAACATAGATCGTAGTCAAGTTATGACTTAAAACGTTTTTGAAACTCTCGTGTAGAGAGAGTATTGTAATGAGGAAAATGTCACCTTAATATTATTATGTATCTTGATTCTTTATCTGCCCTCAAATCACATAATTGTCTGTCTGTAGCTAGTGCTACAACCGAAACAGTTTGATAGCGGATGACCTGGTGGTCTAGGGGTAGGATGTCAGACCCCTTTGCTGGCGGGTCCGGGGTTCAATCCTCGGTCCCGGCACAGATTTATCTGATTGCCACACCCTTCCTTCACCTCTGACAAGACATCTTGTGAATGTGGGGAATACAAGGCCTTCACCGTAGTTCGGATCCCACGTTTAAACTGTAGGTCCTCCATTTCATCTCACAATCACCCTACCATTACACACTAGCGTAAGTGCGTACAACCCGAACGGGTAGTAAGATGTGGTGCTAAGAATAATAATAATAGTTTGATAGGCTTCGTTTGGATTTCATATTTAAGTGTTGTTGATAGTTTTATTTTGGTTAATAAATTAAGGGTAATTTCATTGTGAACTTTAATATTCAAAAAAGATGTTAAAGGAGTATTATAGATGATTAATAATAGAGTACCCTTTTTTTTATTAAAATATTGATTTAGTCCATTTACTGAAGAGTGGTATTTAAATATTTGAAATATTTCGGAAATTGCTTTAATGATTTTAATCTTTTAATTAGATACTTAATGACATCTGAACAAATGAACCGAACCAGTGACCTTTTGGCTTAGTACGCCAATGCTCTAATCACTTAGCTGTCCAGAAATCATCCCGTGCCCAAGTTCATTCTTCACTCATATTTTAAGGCAGAGCGAATGCCAGGCCTCCACCGTGGTTCGGTTCCCACGTTAAACTGTAGGTCCTCCATTTCATCTCGCAATCACCCTACCATTACACATTAGTGTGTGTATAACCCGAAAGGGTAGTAAGACGCGGTAATAATAATAATATTAATAATAATAATAACTGTAAGAAAGCTAATATAATGATTGATTATATATTTGTTAATTACGGTTATAGCCACATCTAAATATCATATTATTTAAAATGAAAAATACCTGGATATGGAAATTGAACCAAAGACCTTTGACTCTAAACGATAGTGCTATCCAGGCATCATCCTGTGTCCAGGTGTAATTTTTAAAATTTTAAAGAATATGATATTTAGATACCGCTATAAAATTGTCTTTCTGGACCCTGCCTTAATTCGATATTACGTATAGAATTGTTTCTCCTCCTCTTTATATCCTCCTTGACACGTACCTAAAGTTGACACCAAGTAAATAATAGATTATCTACTTCACTCCGTACTTTATCCTCCAAGACTCCAGACGACACATTCAGAATTCGAACTACGAGACCAGAATCGTATATTTAAAAGAGGGGTTGGGGCGAGAGGGGGGAGGGAGGGCTTTGTAGAAAGGGGTGGACTCACCTTTATAACTCTCGGCTGTTTATTTTAGTATTTATCTCAATTCTCAAACTGTTTTGTTGGCAGATAATAAATTCAAGTGTGTGTGTGTTTTGTTTTTTTCACCAACGCTCTTATTTAACAATCTCACGCGATGGTTGTTAAAATAAATAGTCCCGTAATTTTTTGTCGCAATTAAAATGTATCAAAGTCTCACAAGCTTTCGTTTATCTATATAAAAAAATTACAGTAGATAATTTATTTTAAAAAAAACGGATGTTGAATATTTACAGCTTATCTGTATTTTAGATATAATTTATGAGACGAAGGTTACTTACTGGAGATATTTAACTGCATGAAGGCACCATTTTGAATTAGAACTGTGCATGTGTGTATAGTTGGATCATCATACGCATTCAAGGTCATGTGATCAGAAGCTATAATATTTTATTTCTATTATTAATACCTATTATATATATAATTATATATATTTAAAAAATATTATTGTATTAAAATATTATCAATGCTGTACGCAAAAAAAGGTCGTATTTGATATAAGGGTTCATTTTTATTATTATTATTATTATTATTATTATTATTATTATTAGCACCACGTCTTACTACCCCTTGAGGTGATTGTGAGATGAAATGAAGGACCTACAGTTTAACGTGGAATCCGAACCACGGTGGATGGCCTGGCATTCCCCACATTCACAAGATGTCTTGTCAGAGGTGAAGGAGGGGTTTGGTAATCAGATAAATCTGTGTCGGGACCGAGAGTTGAACCCTTGCCGCCAGCACAGAAGTCTGACACCTTACCCCTAGACCACCAGGTCACCGTCATTTTTATTAAAATTTGACTGGATACCTCATTTATTCTGAGAGGTAGCTTAACTTAACGGGTTCCACTATGGTATAACTTTATGATAGGGCCATAGTGTAAATGATAAAGGTAAGACTGCTACTTTTCAGGATAAATGGATTGTTCATGTTTTTAACATGCCCTTTTCTTTTTTTCGATTTTTTTTTTCTCAGAAATATCGACACATAACAAAAGTCAACGAACGTATCAAGAGTTTTAAAATACCTTAACTTAATCGATTAATTCCTTCGCGTATCGAGGGTCTAAACTCGCGACCCATTAGGAACTATCGGGGATTTACCAATTTAAACTTTCAACCCCCTTTCTTTGAGGAAGGGGGAGTGACTTTGTTTAAATCTATTAAGGAGGGGGGTAGTAACGACTTTAAAAACAAATCATTCAAGTGAGAAACTGAATTTTTTTAAAGAAACTTCCATCGTGAATAGCAAAATCCTTCTTTAACTTTTTACTTTGTCGTGTCAGAAAGTTGAAAGAGCTACTGTTACCTTATTTAGTGGTTTTTATTTTTTTTAATAACAAGAACATTTTCAAATTCGATACTATGATGAGTTTTTATGTTTTGCCAAACTGAACAAATGTGGTTTTTATCATCATGAGAGAAGGTAAAATATCTTATAAAAAAAAAGAACACATCTAAGAGCCGGTCTTATGACTATCGGATAAATATTGCTATTGAGAGGTTAAAGTCATCTACCAGATAAAAGTTATTAGCCACTTTAATATTTTACGCGTCTTATAAACTGAATTTATCTGCCAGATAGCTATCTGTAGGATAAATATATTTTTATGCAGAACACGCAAGGTTGGTACTGTTTTTGCTGGTGCGCGCATGCGTATAAACCCTGCTGCTACCGCTACAACCTGGCTAGTGGCTACAACGCTCAACATTTATTAAATAATGGCGGCTAAACGAGTGCTAGTAAACAGATGGCGTCACGTGGGCGCAGAAGCTAAGATGTCTTGTAAGTACTAATTTTGGTGTCTGCCAAAATGTGGACAATAGTTGGGTACAACGTTTACAGAATGTTGATAATTTGTTCTTATATAAATATAACTCTACAAATATTTTGTCAGTTTAAATAAAAGTGTGCATTAAATGTTCTAACTTTAAATAGTTAGAGCTCGGGCCTGTGTTTACTAAACATGCGAACCAGGATGTTAACCTAAAAAAATATTCTGTTAGGCGGAACCTCATGAAACCATTTCAACTTCCAGATAAAAGTTATGAGGTACTTAAACCTCCCGATAAAAATGTGATGGATAGATACATTTGATCTGGCAGTCATAAGACGCTCTTTTAACTTATCCACCAGATAAAAATATTTATCTGCCAGATTTATATTTATCCAGGAGTCATAAGAACCGGCCCTTAATATATTAGACAAGGATTCAAACCACGACCTCTTACGTCAGTAGTAATTCAGACAAGACGAGATACTGTAAGAAATAAAAATAGTTTGTAATGAACTGGACTGTATAGAACTAGCTAGTTATTATTATTATTAATATTAGCACCTCGTCTTACTACCCGTTCTGGTTATACGTACTTACGCTAAAGTGTAATGGTAGGGTGATTGTGAGACGAAATGGAGGACCTACAGTTTAACGTGGGATCCGAACCACGGTGTAGGCCTGGCATTCCCCACATTCACAAGTTGTGATTAATACACGTCTTGTCAGAGGTAGAAGGAAGGGTTTGGTAATCAGATAAATCTGTGCCGGGACCGAGGATTGAACCCCGGCCGCCAGCACAGAAGTCTGACACCTTACCCCTAGACCGCCAGGTCACCACTAGCTAGTTAAAGGGATAATTGGCGTACTTTTGTAAGTTAGTCCAGTGAACTTTCGAGTCCCTCATACCATGGAGTAAGGAAATAAGAATGTCCGTGTGAGTTCCAAACCACCATTAAGCGAGACCTCCACCTACCATTTCGTCGTTAACGGTCGTGAAACTAACCTCTTGATATGTGAACAGGGTTTGCCGTGTCCTGTAGAAAGGGGGTATCGATTGTCCCTTAGCCTCTACAAACCACCATGCCACCCTCACTTTCCATCTAAACCACCCTTAACAATCATTCCACCCTCATACACACACACACACATATATATAGTCCCGTTCCCAATGTATCAACTGCGATATGAGCATTCTACTATGAATGTCAAGTTCCATTCTAACAGCCACGAGTGCGTTATGGTCATATATATATATATATATGAAGTGTGTGTAATACCCCCCACCCCTTGCCATAGCCTGCCCCTATGTACCTGGAACATATACTGCAATATATATACACACGTGTTGTGCAGGTTGTCTACCAATGCTAGGTGAATGTTAATATGTCAGTAGCGCAGGCCGGAAAGGGGGTAGGGGGGGGGGTTGAAGGGTTATAGGAGGTACACAAGAGTCATTTAGACTATTGACCCAAAATGTGCGTTTAAGAGGGTACTAAAGAGCCCTTATGTGATAATCCTTGTCGGAAGTAGAGACTCAACCAAAAGTTTAATTTTAAAAAGGGAGAGGAAATCATCAACAATTTATGTTCTTTTTTTTGTGTTTGTGTGTTTTTTTTTTACTATTTGGAATTTAAAGTAGAAGTTTTACTAAGGATTTAAATTTTTCTTAACACGGTGATCTATTTATAATTTTATATATTCAATTTTGTTTTTGACGATCACAATACTACTCTTTCCAAGGTTTCGAGAGAAAGTACAAGACTATATATATATACACACACACACACACACACGTACTAGCAAATTTATAATATTGAATATTTTTGATACCAAGCGTAAAAAAACAAAATAACTAACGGAATTAGAATTAAAAATATTAACTTTTTGTAATTTTCCCGTCGGTTACAGGCTATAAGCTATAAGTTTTCCAAATTTAAAGTTTCTGTAGCTCATCTGGAAGTGGGTAAACATTAATGTCAGTGAGTGAGTCAGCCGTGTGTGGTTTTATAGTAGTGCAATACATTAATTATTAATACCTGCAAAATAACAATAATTATATAGTTAAAACTCAACTCGGTGGCGTAGTTAGCTAACACGCTGGTTTCATGTTGAGCTAGACTGCCGAGTACGGGGAGATCGAGCTTCGAATCTTGGTCAGCTTAACAGGGAAGGAGGGGGGTTTCTTAGATGATATTCCACTTTCTCCCTACACGCAAATGCGGGTTCACTTCTTCCAAATTCAACTTTCCCAATTTTTGGCTCATTGGCGTAGTTATTACTTTAGCGTATAACCCGAACGGGTAGTAAAACGCGGTGCTAAATGAATAAAAAAATATATAGTTATCAACAGGACATGGAATTTGATTACCTAAAAATGATTAAAAAATTGCACATAAAATGTCCTAAAATTCTAAAAATTACTTTAAGTTCTTAACAAAGAGCCGTGATAAATTCGTATAGCTAAAACAAACATGTGCTTTACAAATTTAAACTAAAAAATACATTATCTTAGCCGAATATTTTTTATCACCACGTCTTACTACCCGTCCGGGCTATACGCATATGATGTACTAATTACGTTATTGTAATAAGGAAGAGTAAGTTTTATTTTAGAGAAATTGTACCCTCTATCTGCGCAGCTATAATGTGAAACCACTTAGAAAAAAAACCACCCTCAATACACCCTAACTAGATTCGAACCCTGATATCCCCAATATCGGTGAGAGTTACGCCCTAGACCATGCGGTCACTGAAGTGGGTTAAGCCAGATATTAAATATATTTGAAATAATGCTAAGCAATGATATTATTCCCACTAACAAAAATTAAAACATATGTTGTGTTTAAAAAAATTATGAATGTATTTATTTTTCAAGTTATTTATGAGATAAATTAAAATAATAATAAATATAAAATTACAAGATTTTTCAAAATTTTAAATTTTAATGTATTAAGCGGTGATGGATAGAATACACTTAAATACTCATTTTGGAGTCTTCACAATTTTTTTTGGGGGGGTCTAAGGGTTCTTAAGGTTCTAAAGCGTCAATTTTGAAATATACTGGACTACCGATATAGAGGAGGTTGGGTTTGAATACCGGTCCAGTGTACTGAGGGTGTTTTATTTCCTAAATGGATTTTCCTCTCCCCTTCATGCAAACGCAGGTACACTTTTTCTAAGTGCAACCTTCCTCATCCCTATCAAATAAAAGTAATTAGTATATAAGCAGATTACCCGAACGGGTAGTAAGATGGTGTGATCAAAAAAAAAGTTTTAAAATAACTACAGTAATAAATATAAAAGAGATTTTTAAAAAAATCAAATTGATTTTTTACACAAATTACGTTAAAATATTCATTATATTTAAATCAATAAATAAATACTTATTTAAAA
>CABFVX010001412.1:156783-167163 GCA_902151425.1 Timema shepardi | reverse complement strand
GTCCTTTCAGCTGCCTTGCCTCGTCTTCTCTACCCTACTTTACCCTATATCCGAACATTTATACTAGCGTACCTATTTATACGAACCGGTTCTTTCTGTGTGCGTGAGGGGCGTGGGGGGCGGGGAGGAGGAGGGAAGACGAGAATAAGTACAACAAGTCGACTTTGGAGAGTATCTGGATGGAAGTAGGAATAAATTACTGGAATTAGTTCGAGATGTAAATATTTGTTACTCTGGTTCTGTTGTTATTGTTGTTGCTACGTGTTTGCTTTGCTGCTTGTTAAATTACGTTGTTAAATATAAGCACGTGACCTTTACTAAAAGTTGAGCGTGGATAAATCTAAGACTTGTCCGCTAAATGCATAAAGTTTTATTATTTTGATAAGAAATAAAAGTACCTGTGAGTTTAAACAGATTTAAAATCTGAATAATAAATTTTTATGGGAGAAACTGTGCAATGTGTCGTACAAAAAAAAAAGCTTTTCCACGTCCATACATTAACTCAGAAAGCAGGCAAGATTATGACCAGTTTCGTTCGTTACTGCGCATGACGTCACCTGGAATACTTTAGCAAGAAAACTTCACACGCTTACCGTAGTTTATAAACAGCCGTATCCAAGATTGTGTTTTAACTCGATCTTAAAACCACAAGCAAAATACTGTTTGGTGATGCATGCAATATCCTCACTATATAAATAAATATTATACTCAAGCTTCAAGACTATTATTCAATTTGTAGGTTAGTTTTAAATATATCTAATTTATTGTTATAGATGCAATAGGCAATCACATCACCCACGGCAGTGGCCGCAAGGTCTAACGCGTTACTCTGGCAGTGGACTAGATTCCCGATGACGAGGAGATTGATGTTCGAATCTCATTCGGGTGTAATGAATATGTTTTTCCAAAATTGTATTCAAATCTCCCTCCACGCATGTGCGGGAACACTTCCTATAATATAGATGTTTTCATCCCTAAGATCATTGGTGTATTTAGTACATAAGCGTATAACCCGAAAGGGTTATAAAAAATTATAATGTATGTATATATGTATGTGTGTATTGGTATGTATATATGTATGTGTGTATTGGTATGTATGTATGTATATATATATATGTATGTATATGTATATGTATGTATATGTATGTATATGTATATATATATATATGTGTATGTATATGTATATGTATATGTATGTATATATATGTATTTGTATGTATATATATGTATTTGTATGTATATATATGTATATATGTATTTGTATGTATTTATATGTATTTGTATGTATTTATATGTATATATATGTATATATATGTATATATATATGTATATATATGTATATATATGTATATATATATGTATATATATGTATATATATGTATTTATGTATATATATGTATTTATGTATTTATGTATATATATGTATTTATGTATTTGTATGTATATATATGTATTTATGTATTTGTATGTATATATATGTATTTATGTATTTGTATGTATATATATATGTATTTATGTATTTGTATGTATATATATGTATTTATGTATTTGTATGTATATATATGTATTTATGTATTTGTATGTATATATGTATTTATGTATTTGTATGTATATATATGTATTTATGTATTTGTATGTATGTATGTATTTATGTATTTGTATGTATATGTATGTATGTATGTATGTATTTGTATGTATATGTATGTATGTATGTATGTATGTATTTGTATGTATATGTATGTATGTATGTATGTATGTATGTATGTATGTATGTATGTATGTATATTGGTCCAAAGGATTTTTAGTACTTATCAATGATCCGGAAAGTTAAAATATGGTGAAATTGTATTACTACTCAAAAAGTTCGCAAAACTTTCTAACTAGTTGAAAGTTTATGAAAAATTAAAATTAAAAAAACACTTGTTTTATTTAATAATTTTAGTTCATAGACATGTTATTTGCACTTCATAAGCAAGAAGAAACCAGAATACAAATTCCAAGTCCAAATCTAAAGAGACATTTCAGAATAAAATACGAGAAATCTTTTTATATTTTTTATTGGTTTTTCATATTAACATTAGTAAATAAAATTAATCGTACGGTGCTACTAACATAATTTCTCTCTCTTTCTATCTTAAAATAGAGATATTTTCTAAAAACTTCTAATATTTGTGAAAGGAAATAATATATATGTTTGCAAAAAACTCCACCAAACGGCACATATTAAATAATATATACTGTTACGTAAACATCGAGTAAAAGGAATATCTCAGTACACTAAATACGTAGATGTGTACCAGTTCAGTAAAAACTGATTACCTATGGTTTCAAATAATTGTTTATGCTACGATTATTTACACTGATTAATCCCAATTATCGATTATTTATTAATAAATATTGTAAAATATATTTAAGAGAATGATAACAGTTAATGTAGTTAATAAAAAAAAGTTGTTGTGCATAAAAATTATATTTTATGCATAAACCTTGAAAGTTGAAATTAGATTGTTAGTTTTATCAACGGTATGAACTGTGAACTCTTATATTTTCTTTATCTGGTTATGTAAACTTTACATATCACGCAATTCAGATTTATGTATATAAGTGGTCTTTTTTTTTGTTTGTTTTTTGCGATTATGATAATTAAACTCCCAACTAGAAAATTTTACTTTAAATTATAATTTAAAAAACGATTAATCGACATAATTATTACCGATTACGATTAATTACCGATGTACCAATAATCGCCCGATAACGATTCATCGGTATCTTCATCGGTACACACATACGACGAATAGCATAACTATTAACTTCAACTGTCAAATACCTCCTTTAAAAAACCACACACACACACACACACACACACACACACACACATATATATATATGTCAATCATTTGTTGTTATTAGCACCGCGTCTTACTACCCGTTCGGGTTATACGCACTTACGCTAATGTGTAATGGTAGGGTGATTGTGAGATGANGGAGGCCTGGCATTCCCCACATTCACAAGATGTCTTGTCAGAGGTGAAGGAAGGGTTTGGTAATCAGATCAATCTGTGCCGGGACCGAGAATTGAACCCCAGCCGCCAGCATAGAAGTCTGACACCTTACCCCTAGACCACCAGGTCCCCCATTTGTTGTAAAATAAGCTATATTAAATGATCATTTCCCATTTGGGGCAGAAGTTTGACTGTTGGGAATTGACTTCAAGTGTTTTTTACCAGCTATTCGTCATGCTCATAGACAACAATCCTCCAGACCAGTAAAACATAGTTTCATCGGTGGGAGAATTTTAAAATTACCAAGTTAAACTATGTTTGGGAAAACTACATTAACTTACGCTATCGGCTATTACATTGGGAGGTGGAAAACCTGAAAAAAAATACAGTTTTAAATAATATAAGAGTATCATAGAAGAGCCAGAGGAAATACTGGCACAAGGCTCAGTAGTTAACAAAACATTTGGAAAAAAAATGCTGAACCCAATTGATATTTCAAATGGACATTCTGTGCCCACCAAATCACGAGGTTGAACAAATAAATTAAAAGGTTTTGAGTATTTTGAAAGTGTGGTTCATTGTCATATAAGTGTGAAATTAGTAGTCTGTAAGGATGAGTGGGGGAAAAATAATCGATACAGTTGAGTTTAAAAAAAAATTGACACCATCATGAATATCATGACATAAGTTAAACTTAAACTTAAAAATAGACGGTATAGTAATAATGATCCTTAGGAACTTAAAATACTTAGCAGGACCGATGTAATGGAAACCTGCCCGGCAGCGATCAACTTGGATAGAAGTATAATCCAAGAAACGGTTTTAACAGGTTTATTCAAAGGGAATATTTGTTTCTTACCAATAATTAATTTCGTACCAGTAAGCCCTGGCATCCCCTTTATTTTGAGACGGAGGCAAATCCCAGTTAAATTGGTGTCCTCAATTGATATTTCTTCTTCTTCATCATCATCATCATCACCCTCATGAACAGCTTCCATCAAATGCCTGGGTCTGTTTGGGACATAAACCTCTCCACCACCTCCTCTCCTCCCACCACCTCTCTCCCTCCACCTTGGTCCAGTCCTCTCCTCTTTTCTCCACACTCCTCCTTACTCCATTCAGCCATCTGTCCCTTGTTTTTTCTACTCAGCCTCCTAATCTCTTTCCACACCCAACATCCTCCTTGGCATCCTTTCCCTCTCTATTCTTCTCAAAGGTCGTTTTCAGCCATGACCATTTGTACGTGGCCTTTTCATATATTAAAAAAAAATTAATAAAAAATAAAATTAATTTAGTTCGCCCTCGCTTTAGACCTTCTTATTTAATAACTGACAGGAAGATATTTTACAAATGATGATTAACCTTTAATGCGCTTATCAATTAAATTTCAGGTTTCGTTAAGCTGCTTGGTATTAAACCTGTCTTAGATGGGCCTAAAAACTAGTAAAATAAATACAAATTTGTAATTACATGTAGTGTCCTAAACAAAGTATTAATTTTGCATTGAACTCGACTTTTACTATTTTAGACATGGCCCTAAACAAAGGTATTTTATCATAGTAGTTTTAACAGGTTTCCAGAAAATGTGCTTCAGTTTGTTGTTTTAGTTGAAGTACCCTTTTGTTTTTATGTTTTTATGCTCATGAACATTGTTTTATCTGTATAGGTTAAGCTTCTTAAGTTATAATATATTCACAAAATAGGTCAGATATATTCAAACAAATATTTGGGAATCAGTTTCACACAAAACACCCCTTTTCTTTGAAATATAGAAATATATATATTTTTTTTTTCTGGTCAGATGATTTTTTTTTAAATTTATTGTTTATTTAAAACATTTAAATAATCGGCTACTGAAGTTCCTCATATTTGTAGTTATTGTTTACTTAAGCCACTTTATTTTTATTCTCGTTTCATTACTAAAAAAAATATAATAATATTATATCACATTTATTTAAAAGTAGTGATTCTAGTGCAGCATAGCGGTCGTCCCTCGAACATGTTGGTTTTAATATTAGAACAAATAGAATCCTTACTGTTAGTTTCTTCTAAAGAATAGTTAATCGACGGTCTCACTAAATATCTAAAATAATATACACCGGTCATGTTTATTTGCGTTTGAATTATTTAATGAATATGTTTTGAATTTTTAAATATTTTTTCCCACTTCTTTTATGATTTGTGTTCATTTCATGTCCTTCCTAAAATGTTAATAGCATGTGTGCATGTTTTCAACCGAACAATGTTTATGTATATTAAGGTCGTGTTGTATGTATGACTTGCTGAGAAAGTGCGATAGCTTTTGCGAGAGCGATTGAGTAAAGAAGGATGGGGAAGGTTTACAATATCTGCTTGTTGAACTAATAAACTGCTTCCATGTCCACACACACCCAAGTATAGCTAGTGCCGATACTTACCACCGGAGTGCTCTAGGGTCAACGGTTCATTGTATTCGTTACGCTGGATACACTTTCGTGCCCCGTTATAACGACGTTATTAGCATAGTTATGTTGAGCCTGTGTGTCAGTCCTTTGCGGACAATGGACGACTGTTATAACAGGGGGACACGCCATTGTGATAAGATAACAATACACAAAGAATACTAGAGGACAGATGGGTTTTTCGTCGAAGGGGTCAGACACCTTAGATCAGTGATCCTTTATCTGGATCCTTGGATTACAAGGATGAGTGTTATTTATACTACTATAAATATCCTTTTACATAACACATTTGCGAGGGAAAGCCTTTTAAAATCTTTGTGTTATGTAAACTATTAAAATAAATCATCTGCTTGAAGAAAGTTTAAACAAATTCGACTTAGCTTTTTTTTTATTTTTAGACCACTTCGGGGGAGACGTGTCCTAACGTGCTACTATCGTGTTAGACTAGACTGCTGAGGATGGGGAGATTGGAGTTCGATCCCGGTCAGGTGCAATGAGGTGGGTTTTATTCTAAATGGTTTTACACTCTCCCTCTACGCAAATGCGGGTGGATTTCTTCTAAATTATGCCTTTCTAATCCCTAACCCATTATTGTAATTATTTGTACATAAACGTATAACCCAAAAGGGTAATAAGAGGTTGTGATAAAAAGATAATTGAACTTTTTTAAACTCAATAACAGTAATACATCATTCTGCAACTAGTCCTACTACCCATTCAGGTTATACGTATATGTACGTTTTACGCCAATGTGCTAGGGTATGAGGAGGGTTGAATTAATTGGAAGTGTACTCCTCATTTGAGTTAAGGGAGAATGGGAAACCACTTAGGGGGGGAAAAAACTCTCTCATTAAACCCAAAAGAGATTTGATCCCCAATCCCCCTGTCATCGACATTCTAGCCTATTTCAGAACTGACGCCTTTGCCTGTTCAACCACCGCAGCAAGTGATTATTATAGCTCGTCCTATTAAGGACAAAGAACTGACTGTCATGGGTATTAGTTTTATCTCAGTAATAATTTATCCTTTTCATATTCTTTATAACAAAGTTATTTTTTCTAATATATGGATTCACGATAGCTATGCTTTATTTATTAACTATAATATAATCAAATTTTACAATAAAACTGGCGTTTCTTGAGAATCATGAAACTTAAAAATTAATCATGTTATTTATCTCTTTTTTCCCCCCCTTTCAAATTTTCAATACGTAATTTCACACATATAAAGAGGAGTACAAAGCAGTAAAAATTTTAATAACTACTGACCTAGATCATGCTTTCACTGAACTTTAAACCACTCTAACCATGAATATTTAGGCCTTCATTTTAACTCAAAAGTAAATAATACATAACTATCAATTTATTTTTTAGTCTTTTTAACAAATTTTAATTCTATTAAATTGTAGAATATTTAATGCAACCAATAGGAAATGAGTTAGTTGTAATATTCTACCTTTTATATAACTATATTCCAACAATGTATATTGTATTCAAGTTGAATATTCATCGGCAATTTGATACAAAATACTTGTTTACAATAGGCTTAAAGAATTTTTTTTGTAACACTTTAAATTAAAGCATAGGAATAGTTGAATCTAAAAATTGATTTTGAAAAGTTTACTTCATTTAATATCAAACACTAAGTTGAAGTTTATTACATACATAAAATAACACGTTTGATCTTTATAGATCATTTTAAATAACTAAAGATATAACTTCCAATCTTTTTAGATACGAATGTAGACAAAGTCAATCAAGTGTTATGCAGACTATTTTTAGATACATTTTAGCCGCACCGGTATGCATAGGACGTTCGGTGCAGTGGTGAAAATATTTGTTAATTTTACCTCGTCTGTTTGTTTACTTGGTTTCCCTGGCCAGTCTCTGTTCAATCGTCTGAGAGTTACGTTAGGTTAGATTAAATTAAATTTGTGAAATTTAAAGGAAATCGCCTGATGGTTAGTTTTGACTAGCCAATGATAGGTTATATCTTCCAGAGTTGAAGTAATTTATTTAATGTTTAGGTTAGGTTAGGTTAGGTTAGATTGTGTTTGGTTAAGTATGCATAAATGAAAGGAAGAATTTGGTCTTTCTTTTGACCAATCGTCCTACCTCAGTTGGTCTAAAATACCTCCTATTTAATCTAATCGTCCAACGATCACACCGGTGGTCACATGGGCTAAGACCTCTCACAATATACTGGATTGACGGAAACTTGATATCGAGGTTCGAATCTCGACCAGGCTCAATGGGTGTGGTTTTCTACATGTGGATGGTCGGTAACTTATTTCCTCATCGCTTCTCCTCAATGAGGATGCATTTACTCAAATTATTTTCCTTGCCCTTAGACTACCTTAGATTAAGCCGTTATATAACCCTCGTGTTGGAACGTATGCACTAATACGATTTAAAATAAATTATATCGTGACTTCCCAATATTTCTTCTTTGAGCCAAAAAGATAACTTATTCGATGGAGACGTTCACCTGCCAACAACGTCTATGAGGTACGCGTTCCACCAGTTGAGAAACAATATTCCAAGAAACTTCCTTCCTTGCTCGAACACACAAACACACACACACACACACTCACACACCTCACTTGGTACCGTTCTAAGCGCAACTCGGGTTTCTTCCTCATCGCAATCTTTCTAATTAATTATAACATGTCAGTGTGCGCATATAACAGCGCTTCCCCCCTTTCTAGTATCCCTCCGCGCTTCTCATCATGATTCGGGGTGTTCTTAGCACTGTGACACAAAGGAAGAAATTGTCTGGGTGCTAAGACTCCACCGCTCTTTCCCCCTCCCCTCTTCATACTCTCTCGTCTCTACACTACCGCTCCCAAACTACTGCTGCTCGTACTAATACAGGAGGTAGAAGGCAAGATCTGGAGTAGGTCAAGAGGAGTCTTAAGATACCAAGATACTCCTAAAACAAACTGATATATTTATACTTCTAGCTCTCAAAGTAATGTACATTCTGAGTACCCTTGAATATTGAAACTATTTATATGATTTCTTTAATCTGTCCTTTACTTCAGTAATTAATTATATAATCTCATGAATGTAATTAATGTGTCAGTGAAAGGCTACTCCTTTTCTTCAACCAGAGATTAACATTCACACTACTAAACATAGATTTTTATTTTATTATCTAACTATTAAAATATAGGGGCAGTTGAAAGCAAAAATGTGCCATACATTTATTTTCCCACTTACACACACACACACACACACACACACAAACACACACACACATTTTGTTTGGTGTATTATTTTAAATAATATCTTTCGTTTGAAACATTTTGTTTATAAACTATAAGTATTTGTATACAAACACGCGGATCTTTATGCAACTCCATTAATTTAAAACATTGTACATTTTGTTGATATGTCATGTATCCATATTTGTTATCAAAGATATATTTTACCTAATAATCGACACACACAAAAATCATTATTTTACTATTTTAGAACGTATTTTATTAATGCACACTTACTCCTTAATTCATGTGGAAGGAAAATACGTACAGTACATGACATATTATAACATTTACATGTATGTAACGTTTCATTTTAAACGAAACCCTGCTGGTTTCGATAGACCCCCTCCCCTCAATAACCCCCCCCCCACTTCAAGATTTGTAACGCATTCAATGATGTACAATATATTTGCGGTTCATACAAGGCTAATTCTAGGACAACTAAAACCTCCAGAGCACAAACCATTAGTTTAACACCTAGGGAAATATAAAAAAAAAACACTAACTCTACGAATATTAATTTCCCATTCTAAAAAGGAATTAAACTCGGACCACTAGGTCGGCATACAGTCGTTTACCCATTCATTCAATTATTGGCAAATCGCTCTGAATTATTTGTCTGGCTTGACACTATATTTTCTTATCATAATTTCAAATTTATTAATTATAATTTCTTGGCACTTTTCTACTGAAATGTCAAATTAATCTCAATCTATGTACAGGATTTGATTTTATAGATTAGAAACGTAGACTAAAGCAAGTAAATAAATATATTTAAGGCAAATTTACACGTGTATGGTAAATAAAACAAGAAAATAAATCTAGTGGCTAAATTTAGTTGGTTTCATTAAATAAACACGTTAATTTAATACTTGAATAAATAATGAATTTAGTGAGCAAGTGAGCAATTTACTTGAGTGTCTTCCTTGACACCGTTTTGAGGCAAATAAACGCAAAAGAAACGTATGCATACAGGCCAGTTTAGTGAAGGTGATTAGTTAAATAAGTTATTTAGTGTTTGTGAGTGAAATAATCTGTCACGTCAAATTGGAACGGAGAGACAACATTAAAATATGTACACAAGTATTGGGAGAAATAATGTTTATAGAATACTAGTGTTAACATTTTTACAAGAGTAAACAAATCCTTGAAAAAACGTTGAGGAGATTATGTGATTGAGGTATTTGGATTTGAGGGAATAAAGAATAAAATAAGGGGCACACCAATGGAAAGAGAATTGAAGGCAACGCCGGACGGAGAAATACATCTGGTTGGTTGAGTATGTGACGTCACTCAGTAAACAAGACAGTTCGTTAAGTACACACAGCTATGTGGAAGACAAACTAAGCTTTTAAAAATCAGGTCAAATTTTGGAACTTTAAATAATAAATAAACCTTTAAAATTCACACCAATGACAAACTAACATCATCACTCTAATTGTCTTCATATTATTATTATTATTATTATTAGCACTGCGTCTTACTACCCGTTTGGGTTATACGCACTTACGCTAATATGTAATGGTAGGATGATTGTGAGATGAAATGAAGGACCTACAGTTTAACGTGGAATCCGAACCACGGTGGAGGCCTGGCATTCCCCACATTCACAAGATGTCTTGTCAGAGGTGAAGGAAGGGTTTGGTAATCAGATAAATCTGTGCCGGGACCG
>CABFVX010001412.1:101945-150360 GCA_902151425.1 Timema shepardi | reverse complement strand
CCCCCCCCCCCCCCACACACACCTCTCTTTCCCGTTTACACCCTCCCTCCATTCTTTCTCTACAGCCCCCAACATCGACGTGTCAGAGGATGTCTCACGTTTTACGGCGGTACAGTCAGTTGAGGAAGGATATGGACCTTTCGGTGATCCTGACATCGGCTGAGCCAGGCCTGGCAGCCGATAGATGTAGGTCAACGCTAGAAAGGCCATTTTCCACCTAATGTATCGATATATTCATCATTCGATACATCGCTAGAAACGATAGTTCGATAAAACTATAATGATATATCGGTCGGTTCTGATTTATTGAATAACATTTTGTCAGGGTGGACTAGGAAGATGCTATTAAGATGGCGGCTGTTCTGTAACTATATTCTTCGCCGCTTTTTAAATCATCTGTTGGAAATAGTAAACAGGTTTGATAAAAAATAAATAAATAAATAAATCTTGATAAAAAAGAGAGATAATAAAACGTTCATTTTATTTTGATTTACAAGCCTTAAATCGTATATATCAATAAATTATTGATTTAACTACCGAGTAACTCGTTTCGGATCCCCCATGATATGAGTCACTACTCTCGTAATCCAATAGACTGACAATGATTTTCACTCCTCCCTCCAAGCAAGTGCGGCTACACTTCTTATAAATGCAATCTTCCTAATATCTAGCTCATTAGAGTCATAGATGTTTAATTTTTCTATTTATAAATAAACTTATCGAAATATTTATATATATGTGTTATTATTCGATATATGTATCTGTTTTAGGGTTTGATATATCGAACAATTTATCGATATATTTACATCTATGTTTTAATTTTCGATATATTTATATCAGTTTTAGTTAGTATATATCGATCAATTTATCGAAATATTTATATCAGTGTTTTAGTTTTTGATACATCGATTTTATATTATATATATTATTTAGCACCACATCTTACTATCTGTTCGAGTTATACGCATCTATACGAATTACAAAAGTCTAGAGCTCATTCCTATTATATAACTGTCTCACACACACACACACACACACACACACACACACACACACACACACACAAAAGAGCTTTCTTAACCTATACGTTTCCTTTGTGTGAAATAAAAATAGACGTTGCTCATTTATTAATATCCATGGAGATTGTAAGGAAATTTTCAATAAGTTTTGATTTTTATTTGTTTCGAACCAATCATTAAAATGGATTAAATAAACCAATACAATAGGAAGACTTTATTAAAAATCCAACAAAATAAGGCTACAAGAACATTTTTGAGTGAGGGGAACAATTTTTGACGGGGCTGAACTAATAAACCGTTCTATACCCTCAAGATCCAAATTTACCAACCACACACGCAATATCTTTATGAACGTTTGCATATTTACTGGCCTTAAAGGGCAAATTTCCAAACTTTATGTGTGAAAATACTCACCAGTACAGTCCCATCAGGCCTTGTTTGTCCTGGAAACAACCCACGAACCACTTCTGAGCTTTAGGGCTAATATTCGAACATAGCTTATGTCAAAATATAATTTATAGTGATGAAAGTAATATGGTTCTATACATTTGAAATTACCATGCATTTAAAATTTAAAAAAATAGATTCCTTAGAGAAAACTAATTATTTTAATTAATAACTTTACTCGTGTTATATTTATGATAACTTCCAACCTAACACAATTCCGACATAGGCAATTAATCTAACGATACTAAGCCGCCAAATATGGTGTTGTAAATATTATACGCTTGTCAGTCTAATTTATGATTTATATGTGTTCCACTAGAGATATTAAAACGATTCATTATTTAAAAGTGTTTATTTCTACATTCTCCATTAGCGCAGCTCTTTTTCCAAATCTGCTTTTATGAACTGTTTTTTATGTAACATCCCCGCCCCCCTACTACACCATTATATATATATTACATCAGACCAGTTTTTCCGGGCCTCTAGTGTATAATATCATCCACAGAATTATTCATCTGCTAGTTTTGTTTTCTTTTGATGTATAAAACTGAAGCCAGATGCAAATTTTTTTTTTCCTCGGCTATCTTCTCTTTCTTTTCTATCTTGAAGATACCACAAAAGAAGGGGGGAGGGAGGAGTGATGATGGGGGTGGGGAAGGGTGGAAGTAGAAGGTATTGCAGAGTTGAAAAGAGATCTTCTTCCATCTGACCGCATGAAATATTCATAGGTATCGAGGTTATTTCAGCCATTTGCAGTCTGACCAAGTGTATCGAGATGAAGGCTGGGTTTGTTTTTGAGTGGATGGGTGGGTGGTAGGGGTGTTTGTTCGGCTGGAGGGGTGGGGGTGGATTCTAGACGTTAGTTTATGAAATATACTCTTTTGTCTCGCCTAAAAGGTACACACCTCCGGACTACGTTTTTCAATTGTGATCACACACTTCCTTAGTTTTTCAATTGTGATCACACATTTCATAATGTTTTCAGTTGTCACCTTATGGTTAGTAAATCTATAACCATGGTGAGAACCCGGACTAAACCTCAAGATCGTTTAGTAAATGTTTCTCTCTTCATTAAACAAAATTATCATCTCATGTCGCTATGTTCATAACAGATATTCAACAACTGTTGATATCATAATGCGAAAAAAAAATTAAGATCTATGCTTCTACTGGAACAATATTTTATTTTATTTTGTACCAAAGAAAAAATTGCTATAGATTTTGCAAAAATTCCGCCCTTATTTCACGTTTCCTACACTCCCAATTTAAGGTCTCCCAAAAAAAGTGTCTAAAATCGAAGCATCGATCTCCAAGCCACGCTGCCGCGAGGCCTGTTTCCTCTGAGAGTGACGTCATGACCAACGCAACTCCAGAACAATACGCGCACCTCTAGCAGGCTGGTACAATAACTTCTAGACCCTATCTTCTTCATTCCCAATTCCATTACAGTATATATAAGAATACGGAGAACCTGGAAAGCCTAAAAGTGAGAGAAACCTCATATAAAAAGCTCACAAAGGTGTGGATCAAAAGCACATCTAGACATTGTATCAAACATGTGAAGCATAACATATATTTCATGTTAACTTTAGCAGGCACTATGAGTTTTAATGAAGGACGCATTCGAGCGTCACTTGGTCCCACTTTCTAAAATAAGGGTACAATGCGTAGTGGTTATTTTTATAGTATTTACGATCCTTAAAAACTAACAGTAAAGAACAGAACAAATTGTAAAAGATCTCCCAAAACCGAGTTGAAATTTTTTAAGTAACTGTGAAAACTATTTTGACCTATTTCCTTCTAAGACGGGAAATCGTCTAATAGGATGCAATGAGTGTTGTAAGAAGCCCTCACGGCTACCATTGGAAAAACACTCGAGATAACACCAGCAAACAGAGAGGACGTGTGTTGAACACTAGTGATAACACCAACAAACAGAGAGGAAGTGTGTTGAACACTCGTAATAACACCAGCTAACAGAGAGGACGTGTGTTAAACACTCGTGATAACACCAGCAAACAGAAAGGAAGTGTGTTGAACACTCGTGATAACACCAGCAAACAGAGAGGAAGTGTGTTGAACACTCGTAATAACACCAGCAAACAGAGAGGAAGTGTGTTGAACACTCGTAATAACACCAGCTAACAGAGAGGAAGTGTGTTGAACACTCGTAATAACACCAGCTAACAGAGAGGACGTTTGTTAAACACTCGTGATAACACCAGCAAACAGAGAGGAAGTGTGTTGAACACTCGTAATAACACCAGCTAACAGAGAAGACGTGTGTTAAACACTCGTGATAACACCAGCTAACAGAGAGGAAGTGTGTTAAACACTATTGATACCACCAGCTAACAGAGAGGGAGTGTGTTGAGCACTCGTAATAACACCAACAAACAGAGAGGAAGTGTGTTGAACACTCGTAATAACACCAGCAAACAGAGAGAAAGTGTGTTGAACACTCGTGATAACACCAGCAAACATAAAGGAAGTGTGTTGAACACTAGTGATAACACCAGAAAACAGAGGGGAAGTGTGTTAAACACTCGTGATAACACCAGCAAACAGAATGCCGTGTGTTGAACACTAGTGATAACACCAGCAAACAGAGAGGAAGTGTGTTGAACACTCGTGATAACACCAGCAAACAGAGAGGAAGTGTGTTAAACACTATTGATACCACCAGCTAACAGAGAGGAAGTGTGTTGAACACTAGTGATAACACCAACAAACAGAGAGGAAGTGTGTTGAACACTCGTAATAACACCAGCAAACAGAGAGAAAGTGTGTTGAACACTCGTGATTACCAGTAAATAGAGAGGACGTGTGTTAAACACTCGTGATAACACCAGAAAACAGAGAGGAAGTGTGTTGAACACTAGTGATAACACAAGCTAACAGAGAGGAAGTGTGTTGAACACTCGTAATAACACCAGCTAACAGAGAGGAAGTGTGTTGAACACTAGTGATAACACCAGCCAACAGAGAGGAAGTGTGTTGAACACTCGTGATAACACCAGAAAACAGAGAGGAAGTGTGTTGAACACTAGTGATAACACCAGCTAACAGAGAGGAAGTGTGTTGAACACTCGTAATAACACCAGCTAACAGAGAGGAAGTGTGTTGAACACTCGTGATAACACCAGCTAACAGAGAGGACGTGTGTTGAACACTAGTGAAAACACTCGTGATAACACCAGCTAACAGAGAGGAAGTGTGTTGAACACTAGTGATAACACTCGTGATAACACCAGCTAACAGAGAGGAAGTGTGTTGAACACTAGTGATAACACTCGTGATAACACCAGCAAACAGAGTGCCGTGTGTTAAACACTCGTAATAACACCAGCTAACAGAGAGGACGTTTGTTAAACACTCGTGATAACACCAACAAACAGAGAGGACGTGTGTTAAACACTCGAGATAACACCAGCTAACAGAGAGGACGTTTGTTAAACACTCGTGATAACACCAGCTAACAGAGAGGAAGTGTGTTGAACACTCGAGATAACACCAGCAAACAGAGAGGAAGTGTGTTGAACACTCGTGATAACACCAGCTAACAGAGAGGAAATGTGTTGAACACTCGTAATAACACCAGTAAACAGAGAGGAAGTGTGTTGAACACTAGTGATAACACCAGCAAACAGAGAGGAAGTGCGTTGAACACTCGTAATAACACCAGCAAACAGAGAGGACGTGTGTTAAACACTCGTGATAACACCAGAAAACAGAGAGGACGTGTGTTAAACACTCGAGATAACACCAGCAAACAGAGAGGACGTGTGGTAAACACTCGTGATAACACCAGAAAACAGAGAGGACGTGTGTTAAACACTCGAGATAACACCAGCTAACAGAGAGGTCGTGTGTTGACCCCTCCCGCAATCAAAGAGCAGTAGATGAACTTGTCACAAAAACTCAACTGAAATTATCTAGGCCTTATATTTAATCTTTATTAACAAGGCGTGGAATGAACTAATCCTTATACTCAATTTGTTATATCTAATTTATGTTATCTTGCATTTACATTTAAATTAGTCTATTCGTTGTTAGGGAACGTGGAAGTGTCTCTCACCCGAACACAATATAATTAAATATTTAGAGCTAGCGCTGAGAAATAAACTGACACACATAAATCTATGTTATTTAGGCGTTATAATAACCTGATCAGAACTCGAACCGGGACGGATACGATGGCGTGCCATTAGAAGTGAACAGGGAAATAAAACAAGTGTATAACGCGGCAATATGGAAAACATGTGTTTATAAAATAATTACAATAAAATATTGGCCTAAAAAAACACCCATACTCTTAACAATAGTGCGTAGGTTAGGTAAGGTTAGGTTGATAACAGGATAATTGAATTTCTGGAAAATACACTTTTATTGCGGTGTTGTCATATTGGGTTCAAAAACTAAAAAAAGAAAAATTGTGTACCTTGTGCGCTTCTGATATACTCCAAAAATATTTACATAGAAGGTCTGTTAGTTTTCCGTACGTAGTCATGAGAATAGCTCGGGCGAGACGTCATATGCGTGCATTAAAAAAATATGATCTAGTTCTAGACAAAATAACATTGTAACCTCACTTTCAAAACCCCATATGTCACATTCTGAAGACTTTATGTTTTTAAGAAGTTCCCCAAAACTTGAGGGTTACAACCAAAATGTTTTCTACTTCTCATGATTGGAGAGCAATACTGTAACACATGTCCTAAGGTTACTACTACTCAATATTGAGAGCCAATCAAGTGCGTGAGCTGAATTCAAGTCCGGTCTGATATTGGTTTCAGCTCAATCGGTCTGTAGCAACTCGGACCACGTAAACAAATAAAAAAAATACAGTTTAAGGACGAGGAAAGGGAGTTACCGGGGTGAAAATGAGCTTCTGAAAATAAACTTCATTGAAATGTCATGAACAAGGTTTTTGAAAGTAAGCCGACAAGATATCGAGGGGGATTTAGAAGAGGATTTAGATGGCCTTTACTGAAAACCAAACCTACAAGAGAACATGGATCGAACACACATCGGTGAGAACGCGGACTAAACTTCATGCTCATCTAGTCTGGGTCTTCCGGTGACGGGGAGGTATGTAGGAGTGTAATGGGATTTTTTTTATTCTACAAATTGGCTTATCACTCCCTTCACTCTTATTCGTAATACACTTTTTCTAAAATTTGATCTTCCTCATTCACAGCCTGCTTATGTAAATTCAAATTTTGATATAAACACATTCTTTTATAGGTTATACAAGTTTTGTACGTACATTTATTTGATCTGCAACTTTCCCTTTACATTGATAGTATCAATACATAGAAAATAATATTAATATTAAAGTAAATATATGTTGACCGCAAAAAAATGTTTGTATTTAATAAAAGTTCCTTCATACGAGATTCCTAATATAATTAAATGAAGATATCCGGATGGGGTAGTAAGACAAGGTAAAAAAATAAAAGTTTTTTTTAACACCTTGTTATTACTACTCATTCGGGTTACCCAATTATACAGGATGACTTGAAACTCAGTGTTCAAACTTTATTATTATCACCGCGTCTTACTACCCGTTCGGGTTATACGCACTTACATTAATGTGTAATGGTAGGGTGATTGTGAGATGAAATGGAGGACCTACAGTTTAACGTGGGATCCAAACCACGGTGGAGGCCTGGCATTCCCCACATTCATAAGATGTCTTGTCAGAGGTGAAGGAAGGGTTTGGTAATCAGATAAATCTGTGTCGGGACCGAGGATTGAACCCCGGATCTCCAGCAATGAAGTCTGACACCTTACCTCTCGACCGCCACTCCACTGGCTAATATTGACTTGACAGTAATGAACAAACACTCGGTTCATAAGTCTCGTCCCGGATCGAGCCTAGATATCATACATAGACTGGCAGTCGGATGCCTAGACCACTTAGCCACGTCTCTAAACCAGCGGTTCCCAAACTGTGTGTCTTGGAACATTGCGAACATCAAAATGCGAAAAAAAAGGTTGAAAAAATAGCTAACTCAGTCATAAAATGGAAGTTGCTTTATCGTTTATACGCTTAAATATTAGCGAAATAACTTAAAAAACACATACAGTTTCAATAAGCTCAGTTAAATAGTAATTAATTATTAAAGTATGAATTTAAAGTTATTTTATTGCTACTTTAAGAATTTAAAAAACACTAATCTACTTTGGTGACCAAATGGTCTAAGGTCACGTAGTACACTAGGCTGTCAATCCCAGGGAGATTGGGGTTCTAATCCCGGTTGGGTGTGTTGAGTGTTTTTTATTTTTACAAAATTGTTTTCCACTATCCTTCCACGAAAATTTTGATACAGTTCCTCTATATTCAACCTTCCTTATATCTAACTCATAATCGTGATTAGTATAGTCTTAACAGGTTGTAAGACACGGTGCTAAACATAAATTAATAAAATAAAATACTAATTAAATATTATTATTATTAGCACCGCGTCTTACAACCTGTTCGGGTTATACGCACTTACGCTATATGTGTAATGGTAGGGTGATTGTGAGATGAAATGGAGGACCTACAGTTTAACGTGGAATCCGAACCACGGTGGAGGCCTGTGCATTCCCCACATTCACAAGTTGTGATTAATACACATCTTGTCAGAGGGGAAGGAGGGGTTTGACAATCAGATGCCGGGACCGAGGATTGAACCCCGGTCCCCCAGCACAAAAGTCTAACACCTTGCCCCTAGACCACCAGGTCACCATTTAGAGTAACAACACCATAATTAATCCCGACTGAGATTCAAACCCCGATTGCCATCGTCATTGACAGTGAAGTCTAGTGAGAGAATGAATCACGTTTTAGATCATTCGACCACCGAGGTGGGTGGTGGAAAACTATTTAGGAAAAAATACCATCGGGGTAACCGGCCGAGATTTGAACTCCAAACTCACCGTTACACGCAGAACGAGACTAATTGATCTTGACGTTAGGACCATGTGCCCATCGATGCGGGTAAAAAGAGTTCCATTTGGAAAAATCATTACAATAAATTTCGAAATTAAATAAATACTTATCTGAGCCGTATCTAGCCCCGTAAATCCCTGACTATAAAGGAGAGCTCTTGATTTATACATATTTCGTTCTTTTCTTCTTTATTCTTCTTCTCTTATTTCTAAACTATTTTTTTTTCCTATGTTTCTATATTATTTTTATGAACCTATTTCTCTTTTCTAACTTCCTCTCTATTGTTTTTATTTCATTAGTTTTTTTTACCCCCTCTCTTTGTTCGTTTGCTTCCACGTCGCACTGTTTATCTACGGAAATTTCTCTTTGTTTTTTTTATTCCTCTTCTTGCTCGATCCGTTTCTTGTTCCATATTTCATTGTGGGACCTGTTTCTTCTTACTGATCTCTCGGACCTCTTCCTAAGGTCCCGAACATCGAATCAAGGGACAACAAAATAGAACAATCTCCTTTGGATTGAGTCGCAAAGGAGGAGCTTGGAAATATAAACATGAATTGTTCTGTCATTTCTAAATAATAATAATGTGTTTCTGTTTATTATCTAATAGGGGTTAGGCTTGTCTCCGAGAGAACCTATATTTTGGATTTCACACGAAGTCTTTTCTATGTTGTTTGTACTTATTCTTGTACCCACGGTTTCGACAAGAATTCTGGATGTATGAAAATAAAAAAAACTTCCTAAGGACATTTAATTCAGGAAGTTTAGATCCATGCCAACATTTCGTTACATAATTCTTATCACAGCCAAAATATTCTCAAGTATTTGGAGTTCTTTCTTATTTCTTTAAGGGATTTATTTAATTAGTAGTGAATGTGGGGAATGTCAGGCCTCCACCGTGGTTCGGATTCCACATTAAACTGTAGGTCCTCCATTTAATCTCACAATCACCCTACCATTACACATTAGCGTTAGTGCGTATAACCCGAACAGGTTGTAAGACGCGGTGCTAATAATAATAATAATAATAATAATAATAATAATAATAATAACAATAACAATAATAATTGCTCTAAATGGTATTCCACACTCTATAAAAGAAAATGTAAGTACGCTTAATCTAAAATCAATCTTTAAAATCCCTAAAAAAAATACTGCAAATATTACATATTCACACAGTCCACATGGGTCCTAAGACGCGGTGCCAAAATAAAAGTTTCCCACTCAACCTCCACAAAAATTCAGGTACATTTTATTTCAAAGTTGTGCTTACTACTTTTTTGTTTGATTTTAACGTTGACATTTTATTTTGAATCTTGTTGGAACATTTTTATGTTTATTGAAACTTACAAATTCGTAGTTTTAAAACAAACAGTTGAAAAAATTATCACGATATCTTCATGAATCAGCCACTAGAGTGTGTTTATTAAAGTCTTACTACCAAAGAATTATAGTCTTATTAAATATGTGAGACCTTTTTATGTAAAGACGTAAATATTGTCAAAGTTCTTTAATCGTGTTTTTTTGTATAACTATTAACTGTTGATTTCAAAAAGTATGGCTCAAAAAATAAAATGTCTAAAATAATTCAAACGATATATGCAACCATAAATAAGTTCTACTTTATCTCATAACATAATTAACGTGTCAAATTTATTTATCATTTATATAATAAAGATCCATCATAATATCGATGTAAAAAATTCCACGATTATAATATTTTATCTTAAATAGAAAGATCACTAAAATATAAATTATTTGAAAGAACTGCATTTTTTCTCTGCAATTGTGCTCGCAAATCCTGGGTGTCTGCCCTATAACTTTCTGAAATTTAACTAGTTGGGTACTTGGAAACTTTTTCTTTTACTTGTATTACATCAGTTAGAGAGAAAATATTAAATCCAGATATGATATGTCTGTGCACATACATCCCACTTGAGTTGAGCAGCTCTTTTACCTGACTTTACGCCGAGAGGAAAGATCATATCATTTCCACTGCTGCTGAATGGAAGAGCTTTAGGTTAACTGGGACACTTCACGTGACAGACTTCAACTCCAATTATATGTGTGAGCCAGTTATCCTTAAACCATTAGGGAAACCCATAAGTATAGTATTTATAGTTTATGAAGCCAGATTTATACCTATGTATCTTTGACTTGGTGCTAAAAGGACCCATGCCAATTTTTTGCGAGGTTTTTATTTTGTTCATTATACTCGAGATATTTTATATCTAAACTAGCTGACCCGGCAAACGTTGTTTTGCCATATAAATAATTTTTAAGTAATTTCTAGTGTAGACAAAAAATAGCTTACCTATTGTAAGTGTGTAAGAATGTGGTATATGCGTGAAATAGGCATGGAGCGCTGTGAATGATGAGGGAATATAAAAATAACAAAAGGCAAACATTATTTTTAAGTGAAGAAGTGACACCTGTAGACAACTGGCGGGGATAACTAATTAAATGACGATTGATCAGTTATCGACCGGGGATAAAAAATGATTAAATTACTAAAATGGCTATTAAAAAATAGGGGTTGGTGATAAAAGGGTAAAAATTTAGGGTTGTATGTATTTTTAATGCGACATAATAAAAAAAATAAAGATATTAAAAAAATGTCTAAAAATTATAGAAAAATGTTAAGGGTGGACAACCCTTATCATTAAGGGGTATGAAAAATAGATGTTGGCCGATTCTCAGACCTACTCAATATGCTCACAAAATTTCATGAGAATCGGTCAAGCCGTTTCGGAGGAGTACGGGAACGAACATTGTGACACGAGAATTTTATATATAAGATGTTCTAGAAAAACCATTGGCTAAATATTCATACTATTAGAAATTTTTATACCTATGCAATTTTAAATTTAGCTTGTTCTCTAAGGAATATAACAACAAAAAATGGCATTGGAAATGTTGAAAGTAATTATATTTGCCCTATGATTAGAAGGGCCTATGAAAAGTTGGACTCTTTGTTAAACTCAATATTCAGGGGAATTATAAGAAACTGGGTGAAAAAAAAACGGATTTTTTTTGGTCAAATTCTCCAAATAACCTTTTTTTTTTATTTGGCTAATCTACCTACAAGTCACAGATTTAATGAATAAAATGTTCTTATTGAAGCACGAAAAATGATAGACTTGAAATTACAGGACGTATTATTTTATTTTCCTTTGCTTTGAGTATAATTACAGTACAATTTTCATAAGAAGGACCTTATCTCACAGCTATAAAAGTTACCCACTTTCACATATTCATACGTAAAGTCATGTAATCTGGAGATGTCAATTTTGATGGATATTATCAATATCCAATAAATAACACTGATAATACAGTAAAATATTATAAAATTTGTACTGGTCTCTGATATCCACATATTTACTCATGAGATAAGGATAAGGAAGTTTGAATTTACAATAAACGTATCCATATTTTAATAGGAGGAGAGTTGTAAGCTATTTAGGAAAATAAAAGTACCCTTAATAGATTCTGCCTAGATACGAAATATCGACCACCCTAGTCACTGGAAAACCAGACAAGATTAAACTGACGCCTTTGTTTAATTGGTTCGTGTACGTATAGTAACCCCATGGCTTTTTTGGTGCTGATTGACAGCTAAATGTTTTGAAAAGTTACCAGACCAAATTATGTATCCCTACGCCGAACCATAATGGTATACAAAAACATGTGTTTAGCAGCTGTCACTTCTGACAGTCAAAATTGAGGTACATACCTAAATGTTGACTGTTAGAAGTCAGATGTAAGCTGTCAGTCAGTCATCACCAAAGAAGCCACGGGACTACTGTACTTTTAGCTAATAAATGATATTTAAATGCTATACAAGAAATCCATTTTTTTTTCAAACTAGAGTTGAACCTGGCTTTCATTTTATTTAAAAAAATAAAACTAGACAGTAATGGAAGTTCCTGGAGGTAATGAAATATTCAACACCTGCATAAACGAACAAATGTAAAAAAAAAATGGGGGAGGGGACTGAAGGATATAAAGAGCTCTTTTTATATTTTAAATAAACTAAAAATAAAACACATGAGTCAAACTGGAAAGAGGCAAGCTTTGTGTGATCGGTAAAAGACCTATCACATCTCTTCTATTAAGCTAGGATTTATTATTATTATTACTATGATTATTATGTTTTGTAAAAACAACTGGTTGAATATCCTTCGTACATAGATATAATATGAAGATGGAATCGAACATATTGACTAGGTAGATTTTTTTTTCTCCATAATATCTTGAATATAGAATTTTAGAATATTAAAATTAATCAATTGTTATGTAAATTGATGAATTAATTTTAATATTTAAAAAAAGGTTGATTGTAAAGGTTTCTTATCACAAATTTGAGAATATTTTCCCTGTTATTTATGATAATTTCAGGTTATCTAACGTATACAAGATAATTTAATTTTAATCTCTTATTACATCAAACTCTCCTAACTTGGGTCGTTGAATGATCTAAGCATTAAATCGTCACTCTCACAATAAACTTGACTGCTGATGGCGGAGAGATCTGTGTTCAAATCCCGTTTGGGTGTACTAGGGATGTTTTTTCATAATATGTTTTCCACTCTGCCTCTACATAAATGTGGGTAGAATTCTTCTAAAACTAAACCTTTCTCCTCCTTAACACATACATTTAATTAGTACATCGCAGTAATTAGTAAATAAGCGTATTTACCAAAAGAGTAATAAGATGCAGTGACCAAAAATAATGGTAAAAACTAACAGATTTTCTAAAAATTGTTTATTAAAATACGTACTATATATCAACAAGTTCCATAGAATAAAACAGATTCAACAAGATTACTAACATAATTAAAATAAATAATAAATTACAGCGTGATAAAATGAATTACATAATCAATGACAGTTAAACTCTATTATTTACCATAATGAAACAGAAAACACATATTTTTGGTAACCATCAAATTATAGTATTATCACAAAATTAAATCACCATCCAACTTACAAACGCTTTTTATCACCGTGTCTTACTACCTGTACGTGTTATACCACATTATAATTACTCTAATGGGGTAGAGATGAGGAAGGAAGCACTTTTGAGGTAATTTACTCGCATTTGCGTGGAAGTAGAGAGGGAAAACAATTTAAGAAATGCCATTCTCAGTAGACCTGACCGGTATTCGAACCCAGATCTCCCTGTTATCAGCAGAACTTATAAACTAAATTAACATATGACAGTAGCAATCATTGCAGGAATAAAATTAGTGCCATAATCTCTAGTCGGCCCCCCTGACCTCTCGGTCATGCATACTGATTAGGAGGGGGGAGGAAGGGGGCTAACCAGTTCACTTACTACAAAGAACTGGACCACCTGGTGGTTTAAGGGGTAAGGTGTCGGACCTCCGTGTTGGGGGTCTGGGGTTCAATCCTCGGTCCCCCCCCACAGATTTATCTGATTACCAAACCCTTCCTTCACCTCTGACAAGACGTGTATTAAGAATGTGGGGAATGCCAGGCCTCCACCGTGGTTTGGATCCCACGTTAAACTTGTAGGTCCTTCATTTCATCTCACAATCACCCTACCATTACACATTAGCGTAAGTGCGTATAACCTGAACGGGTAGTAAGACGCGATACTACTAATACTACTACTAATAATAAAAATATCACACAGCAGTATACAACTTAATATTATCAGTTATCAGTGACTCACCACTCGTCAGGGCTATTCGCCCTATCAATTGCACTAGTGGAGTAGGAGGAAGATAGATAGACCTCAGTGATCTTAGGGTAAGGTACCTTCCGGAGCTAAACGGATTTTTCTTGGGCGGCAAATATCAACAGCACGACTTCCTTCGAAGGGTAAATGAATCCATCAGCCCCATGTCGATTCAGGGGTGTAAAATATCCTTGGCAGATATATGAAAGTATCTTTCCGGCAAAATCTGTAAGATCTTTCGTGCTCGCTCGCGAGGATCGGGGCCTAACGTCAGGGAGGAGCATCCAGTGGTAAAAAAGGTCTATCAAGACAAATATGGCATGTTTTTGTGAATTCACATAGAAAAATGAGAAGGATGAGATGTAGTAAAGAACGTATTAGGACAAAGAAAGGTCTAGCTATAAAAGAAATATGAGGCATGGCATATATTTCTTGTTAACTTTGGCAGGAGTCATAAGTTTTAATGAAGGACGGACTGATGCGTCACTTGGTATCACTTTCTATAATAAAAGTACAATAAATATTTATTATTTTAGTATTTACGATCCTAAAAAACCAGCAGCAAAGAACAGGACAAATTGTAAAATATCTCCCCTAACAGAGTCATATTTTTTAAAATGATAATAAAAGAGACTTTAATCGATCTCTTTCCAAGAAGTGAAATCATCCAAGGGGACGTAGGGAGGGTTGTAAGAAGCCTTCGTGGCAGCTATTGTAAAAACATTCGTTATAATACCAGAAAACAGAGTGGACGTGTGTTAAATACTTTTGATAACACCAGCAAGTGGACGTGTGTTAAACACTTGTGATAACACCAGCATACAGAAAGTAAGTATATTAAACACTCGTGATAACACCAGCAAACAGTGGACGTGTGTTAAACACTTGGGATAGCACCAGCATACAGAAAGGAAGTATATTAAACACTCGTGATAACACCAGCAAACAGTGGACGTGTGTTAAACACTCGTGATAACACCAGCATACAGAGAGGAAGTGTGTTAAACACTTGTGATAACACTATGTTATCTTTTATCTAAATAAAACCAAGTCTAATCGTAGGTAGGAAACGTGAGACTCGGTGCCCGAACATAATATATTTAGATATGTTGATCTAAGGCTGAGATACAAACTGACGCACGTGAATCCAGGGTGATCTGGTAGTATATTAACTCGGTCAGGATTCAAACCAAGGACACTGGGATGGATACGATCACGTGCTGTTAGAAATGCACCCACTTTAGCGTAAAGGGAGGGTGGGGAAACTATTTTAGGAAAACCAACCTCAGTAATCACAGTCAATATTCGAACACAGGACCCTTTTTCTCACTGTCGAAACAATAATATACGATATTGACGTTTATTCAACGTGTTAACCTACGTGGATATTTCTAATAATGGGGTAGGGATTATATAAGTTTAATATTAGAGAAAATGTGCCCAACGTTTGCTGGGATAGAAAGTGTGAAACCATTTATGACAAAACTACCTCACTGCACCCAGATGTGATTCGAACCCTAGCCTATCCATCATCTGCAAACCAGACAGTGAGAGACTGACGCCTTTGGGCTCGTGTCTCACCTACGGCAAGGTGTTATTAAAGCTTTATTTCTTTTGAAACATTTTCATTTCTCTTCGTAAGCCTCTAATATAACAGACCCTATCTTCACTTATACACATGACAGCTTATTTTCAACCAAGGGTTTCATACCCTACTTGTGATTCATGGTACATAGTATCCCCCCTTCCCCCTTCCATTGAAAACCGTGAGCTATTGTGCAATGTTGGCCCCATTCAACTCCCTCCTCACACGGTCAAAAGACCTCCTCTGACGTATTGCCTATCCTACACCCCCCCAAAATCTCTTTATTCATTTGACAAGCACTCAGCTGTGGCCAATGGGACATGGTCAAAGACTCTCACGAGGTGCGGGGTGGAGTGTGGGGGGGGGGGCAGGGTAAGTCCTTTCAATATGACTAACCTTGGGGAAGAAAAGGGCAAATTGCCTTCATACACGTATAATAGAAGTCTTGGTAAAACTTGGGATTGGTTTCCATTACGTACCGTTGTAGAAACATAAGCTACCTATTTATTTTTTTAAGAATTAAAAACGTTGCCAACCTCCTTCGCTGGTCGAAAATTCTAAAGTGGTGATATTCAAGCTTTCTTGTTCGCATACCCCCAGACATCTTCAACTTTATACCTCCAACGTTATAGATGCAGATTGCGAGTTATACTCTTTAATATATCATATCTAAAATAAATTAATCCAACGTAATTTATTAAATAATATGTTTTAAATGATATATATTTATGTGTAAATTTATCCGACACCTTAGTTCAGTCCGTAGCGTGTATGTCTACTGAGTTAAGGGTCCCGGGTTCAATTCCCAGCTAGGCTGAAAAATGTATCATTAGTGAGATATGGGTCTACTCTATCACAATGATAAATTAACGGTTGGGGACTGGATGTTGTGCCTGTCCTAGGCTTGAGCTAGATTGTAAGACATATGAAACTACGACAGATCTAGCTAGCCGGTAGTGGAAAAATATATAGCTTGAATAATAAACTGACTCAGGCCATAATCTGAAAAGAGTAATATATATATATATATATATATATATGCCCATAATTTAGTACCCTTTACCTAACACATAAGATGTCTTTGCGCACCCTAAGTTGAATAACACTGTTTTATGGAAATGATTCTCAACTGAAGGCTCGCAAAAATTTGAAGTTATATTATTGAGAATAGAAAATTGAGTGTATATACCTAGTTGCTTTCGATAATATATTTTAGAAATATATAAGTCAAATTTTTAAAGATTCACTATACTTAATTTCAAGAGGACATAATGGTTGACAATAAAAGAGTTGAGAAACTGATAATAAACATGAGCTTGTAGTTTCTTACAGGTGACCTGGTGGTCTAGGGGTAAGGTGTCAGACTTCTGTGCTGGCGGCCGGGGTTCAATCCTCGGTCCTGGCACAGATTTATCAGATTACCAAACCCTTCCTTCCCCTCTGACAAGACATCTTGTGAATGTGGGGAATGCCAGGCCTCCACCGTGGTTCGGATTCCACGTTAAACTGTAGGTCCTCCATTTCATCTCACAATCACCCTACCATTACACATTAGCGTAAGTGCGTATAACCCAAACGGGTAGTAAGACGCGGTGATAATAATATTAATAATAATAATTAGTGTTCGAAGGTGAACAAATAAACGCCTATTTCCTGTTCGGTTGAGTAAAGTATCTCTGAGCATACGTATACCAGAGTATGCCTTAGTGCCGTCAACTGGAACATTAAGTGCGCCACTATACTAGGGCACGAACTAAAGTGCCGTGAGCAAAATAAAGATTGAGAGCACCCCGGGTCTAAGGCGTCACTCTAGCAACAAGCTGGACTACTGATGACAAGGAGATCGGGGTTCGAATCCCGGTCAGGTGTACTGAGTGTGGTTTTCTATTAATGGTTTTCCACTCTCTTTCCACGCAAATGTAAATTAAACCTCCCTCATTTCTTAAATACTAGCGTATACATGCATGTGGCCCGCGCGGGTAGTACGAGGCAATTCTAAAATAAAACTTTTTGCTGATGAGACAGGATTCACATATTTTGTATTTAGGTCCTATTTGACGAACTTAAAAAATATAATACAGAATCATAATATTATAAATCCTTAAATAATTCTAAAAATATTCTCACATTTTCACATAGCAAAATAATACTTCCGATTGAATAAGTAGTTAAGTTATTTTTCGTCTATAGCTTTTGCTATTTGGTTTATTTACAAAAATGGTGAATACGTATCTTCCTCCTAGGATTTACATTAAATAATATCCAGTGGAAGTATGTGTCTTTATAAAACAGGTAACAAGGATAAACAATATTTTGAAATGCAAATCAATGCTGTTCCGACGCAAATGGTAGGGTGACTAGTAGGTTATACGAGTCCACGTGTTCATTTGTGCGGATAATATTGATTATAAAAACACTTTTAGGTTGTGTGTGGAGACACATATCATTAGACACAGCAAACACAAATTTAAATACGACTGGTGTGGCCATTTTCTTGTTTGGAGATGTCATTTGGTGTTAGAGAAATATACATATTTGTTGTTGGTAGGATTGGCATCGTCTACTCACTCTTGATGTGCCATTGTTGTCAGTTTTCACTTGTTGACGTGTCAAGTTGTTGTTAACGGAATGTTCATGATCGCTACTCGTTAAGAGGGGCCGGTTTAACGAGTCTGTGGGATTTATGTTGGAAGCGGGTGGTCGAACATGTGTTGTTATTAAATGAGAGTTAATCTCGTGTTGCGTACCGTTTATCATCGCTAATTATTATAGTGTGATGATTTTCATTTTTATTTTTCATATTTTGCCTAATATAAATATTTATTTTTATTTCTTGGTATAATTTTCTATCCATCTATTCAACTGTTTTGTTTTATTTAATTTAAATAATTTTGATATTTATCTATTTGGGAGCCACGCCACACTAGCGCTATGGATGTTTCGTTTAGTACTAACTTATGCTGTGTCCACTAGTACACATTCTCTATGGTGACACCATCTTCCTTTGTGCAGGGAGGAAGTGCATACACATAAACTAGAGTGAAAGAGTTATTACTCTAAGACTTCAACCTCGTTTGGATGCTTTAGGATCAAAATCCAAATTTATTCGCATGATTATTAGATAAAAATAACTTAAAATATGTATTAAAAAAAGAGTTGAATAATTTTTGCATATTGATAAAATAGATATGTAGCGTGCTAATTGTCCGTGAGTGCGTATACTCAAAATACCTTAATCATATATATTATATGATTAACACTATAAACGCAAGAACTTTAAGTCCTAATAATGGGTGGCATATATAAACCCACCGTGAAATCGTATTGCTGGAAACAAACTTGAGAAAAGTGCCTTAGCTGACTGTTTAAACACTTCCCGGAGGTTCTACACAAGGACACGCTGGCTTGTCGTACAGTAGCCCCATGTCATCTTTGGTGCTGACAGCTTTGAAAAGTTACCAGACCAAATTATGTATCCCTACGCCGAACTATGTGATCTGCAAAAACATGGGTTTATCAGTTGTCACTTCTGACAGTCAAAGTTTAGGTATATACCTAAATGTTGACTGTCAGAAGTCAGTTGTGAGCTGTCAGTCAGCACCAAAGAAGCCATGGGGCTTCTGTAGATGTAATGACGAGTGGCTTCTCTTGTGTTGTGCTCAGCGGCCGCCTCCTAGCGCTAGTTGTCTTTCTGCTCAATTCTGGAAACTCACACCCCCCTTTTCCTAGTGGACGTCCCTTTCCTAATACGCGAGTTCATCTGGTATAAAACAGCTTTTAATTTTGTATTCTATTGTAAAGATTCGTCGGAGGAACTTCCTAGAAGTGAACTAAGGACCAGTGGACTAAGCAAGTGGTGATCACAATGTTTGAGGCGTCGGTCTCTCCTCCTCGCTGCAGATGAAGTAATGTCTTTGACTGTGAGTACTTAATCTAGTAATCTTAGATAGGGTCTTTGTGATTGTTTTTCTATGTCCATAAGACATAGTTTTGGATGTGAGTCTTTGCTCTATTTTTCTATGCCCATAGGACATAGTTTTGTATGTCAGAGTTTCTGACTTGTTTTTCTATGTCCATAAGACATAGTTTTGAATGATAGAGTTTTATCTCTATATTTCTATATCCATAAGACTTAGTTTAGCATGTAGGAGTTTCTGACTTGTTTTTCAATGTCCATAAGACATGGTCTTAGATACCTGGGCAATAACCAGACGCCAAATACTGTATGGCCATGTTTGAGATAGTTTAAATATGTATATCCTATATTGGTGGAAATAACGTTATCTAGAGCTTTGATCCATGGCCTAGTTGGGTCTTTTACTGATACCAGTCTCTGATCTTTCTATCGGTGCAACTTCTGACGGTGTTCAACTCGTGGGTATCCTACTAGTGCAGAGTAGTGGCCCGCGGGGTATTATTTATTTTGTCCGGCCCCCTCCAGGCCCCACTTGAATTAGTTAATGTTTAACTGTTTGCTGGTTTTATAGTCTGTGTCCAGACCTGTGTTGAAATTTAAATATACTATTGAAAGTCCAGGCAGTAATATTGAGGAATAGACTTGTCATGGTATCTTTGCAGCCTAGATTCCTGGTAGCTTGCTATTAACTCTTTTTAAACCTATAGTTCCTCTTCTAGGAACTTGACCTTTGTATCTCGTAACTCAATATGGAGTTAACTCATGCTAGCTAGCTCATTTAACTACCAACGCTGTAATTCTTAGAACTAGGACTTTCTAGAATTAGGTATTGTTAACTATTATTCTTTAAGATTTTCATTAGGTTGTTAAATTCTAGTAGCTACAAGGCAGGAGTAGTGTTATGTATTGTTGCTTAACCTGAAATTAATAAAGGCTTCCAATTTAAATTGCCGTTATGTTGAGGCAGACGCACCTTCGTAATATAATGTGTGTTTGTTTTACTTTAACGAGTTACAGCCTTTCATAATATAAACACAACCATAATTGACTTGGTTGCAGGTCTAACCGAGGTACGGTATGCTTCACACCTAACATCCCTATTGGTATGACGATGTCTGAGGTAACTGATTTAATTTCCTACAATAAACAGAGGAATGTTTTGGATAATAATATCTCGTATAACCATTTGTTATTGTTTTGTCTGGTTTGTATTTAAATAAACTGACATATTTTACTTATATCTCTCTCTCTTATACTTGTTCCTTCTCTTTATTGTTTATGTATTCGTCACTTCTTCCATCAGACAGTAGAAACGGCAATACAAATAATTTAAATTGTATTAATGAACTAAAAGTGTGTTTAAAAATCTGGAAAATCTACGTAAGCCATGGGAATATCACAAAATGAAGCCCTATCACGAGGATCGAAGGAGTTGAGAGGCGAATGTTACAATTCGCCCCAAACCAAGAGGCTTTAATGCTTCAATTGTACCCCATCGTGGGGCCGGTAGGGTGTGAACTTCTCAATTGACGCCCATTCTTGGGGTGTTGAGAACGCTTCAATATTTATATTTATATAATAAATATTATTATTATTACTATTTGCATTCTCGTCAAGAGTTAGATTTATTAAATTTTACCTAAAGAAACCTTGGCAGCCGTTGAACTAGTAACCCTCACAAGTTCCTTTGTGACTGTTTAGTGATCAGTAGCAACTCAGGGGTTGGGCTATCCAGTAAGATCTATTAATAACGGACACCAAAAAAATTTCCGTCACTAAGAGGTGTACTTTATTGGGAAATATATATATATCACACTTCTCGAACAAAGTTTAATCTACATGAACCAATATAATTTGGATATAAAGTGACACAATCTATTATTATTACACTAGACAATAATGTATGGGTGACCTCGCGGTCTAGGGGGTAAGGTGTCAGACTTCTATGCTGGGGGTCCGGGGTTCAATACTCGGTCCCGGCACAGACTTATCTGATCCCACAACCCTTCCCTCATCTATGACAAGACATCTTGTGAATGTGGGGAATGCCAGGCCTCCCCCGTGGTTCGGATCCCACGTTAAACTGTAGGTCCTCCATTTGATCTCACAATCAGCCTACCATTACACATTAGCGTAAGTGCGTATAAACCGAACGGGTAGTAAGACGCGGTGCTAATAATAATAATAATAATAATGTATGCAGGACTTATGATTGATGAATAAATATTGTACGTAGCTTATTGTACAGATATCATAAAACAAATAACAATATCAAACTAAGATTAGATGTAAACAGTAGGCAGTAGACAAGAGCCCAACAAATGGAAACATCCCCCACTGATAACTTTGACGAGGTGGGAGGTAAGACCTTGAAGTACCGTAGTCATTTCTACTAAGGCCATTTTATAAACCTTCACTAGAGGGGAAGGGAGGAATACTCACACTTGGCGCGAGACGGGCATTCCTGACATACCTACAGTCATTGACTAAAAACTGATTTAAATAAACAAATTGTCCGCTGTTTAGAGATTGTTATACATAAATATGTGTCATTAGAAGTTTCCGTTTCTGTTATTGAGAAAGTCCGTTATTTGGAGGAGGTTTCACCGTAAGAGCACATGTTATTCTGGCGGGGAACATTAAACTGTCCGTTATAAAGAATAATTCGCTATTCAGAGGTGTCCGTTAAGGGAGATTTCACTGTACCTGTTTCAGTTCCTGGAGCCAGCCATTTATAAAACCCTGCTCCACCTTTATGCCTGTTTTATCACGAGGTAAGCGAAGACGAGCGCCAAGGTGAGTTTTATTACCAGAGCTATTAATTATTATAGTTGCTCACATTTTTCTTGTTTATTTCAAGGGTGGTCCTCCATTTATATTGTATTGTTTTTGAAAAACTACAGCTCCATTCCCATCGACTAATACGGGTACCTGTTAAAATAGCTATATGTAATAACCTGGACAGATAGTGGATATGGGGTGTTAAAATAAAAAGAAGTTGGTTTCTATCTGTTGCTCTTTTCCGCCAAAGCCACTAAACCATTTGCGCTAAAATTTTGCACGTACATAGCGCGAACGTCCGGTTAGCATAAACGCTAGTAAAAAAAAAATTAGTCCACCAATTTGTTTTAAGATGGCAGATACAAAACACTAATTTTTGGACTTACTATCAGATGTTATAATCTTTCACGTAAAAACCATCACATTGATTGTGATAAAAAAATTCATGAACATAGCTCATTATGTTAACGGGGTGTCAGGGCTAATTAAAATTTACTTCCACCATTTTATTACAGTATGGTAGATACAAAACAATACTCGTTGGGATTTTCCTCAGCTTCTGCTTATTGGATTTTCATCGGATGAAATTCGAAAAGTTCACATATATATATATATACACGAGTATATGTATGTGTATGTATATATATATACACACACGAGTATATGTATGTGTGTATATATATATATATATACACGCGAGTATATGTAGGCTACGATATTAAAAAATAACAACCAAGATACATGATAAAGAGAATGCCGATGGCTGAGAGAAGTCAAAGGACCAATTAGAGTGCAAGAAATTACTAAAATAAGAGATAATAGAAGCAGATAACAGCAAGTGTGTGCGAGAGAGGTGAAGAATGATGAAAATCCCGTGGAAAATGGAAGTATTATTTTACTAGATTGACCCGGCTACAAAACCATTCATGATGGTGGTGATGATTTTGATGATGATAGTATTTAAATTTGAGTATGATTACTTGTAGAACTGAACGTGGTATTCAACACTTTCTAAAATTGTTTGGTAAAAATAAAGCTATATTTAACATTCCAAATATGTTTTGTAGCAAATAAATAAAACACAAATTCGTATTTATTTCCGAGTCGAGACGTCACTAACAATAACTCGGATGGGAAATGGAAGTGAACACAAAGAATTTCACATACGTTCTGTTCACGTCACTTTCCTTTGATACGGCAAGGCCATGAAGCACTGGATGGAAGCGAACGCAGAATTGAATTAGAACTTGTTGGTTGAATGAAGTTCTTTTCAACTCTAATATAAAATGAAACTATTATTATCACTTTAAAGAATATTCTGGCGTGATACTTTCAAATTGGATCCCACAAAAAAAATACCAAAACATTGAAATGGGGAAAAGTATTCAGCTATTAAATATATATATATTTTAACTATAACTCACCCGCTTCGGTAATAGAGTCTCACTCTCATAATAGGCCAAACTGCCAATAATGGGGAGGTCGGGGCTCGAATCTTGATCTGGTGTACTGAAGGTAGTTTTTCTTAAATAGTCTTCAACTCTCTCTCTCTCTCTCTCCATGCAAATGCAACCTTTCTAATCCTTAGAAAATTAGCGTAATTAAAAAAACTAGCCATAGCTTTTAAAACCATGGTTATAAGTGAGACTTGTGTTATTTTCCCCCCACCGCGTCTTACTCACCCTACAGGTTATATTTATTTTGATTTTGATATTAGAATATGGATGAGTAAGTTATTATTTAGAGGGAGAGGGAGGAAACTCTGGAAAACCACCCTCAATACACACGGTTGGGATTCGAACCAAGATCTTCTAGTCACCAGCAATCTAGTATATTACAAGAGTGACGCGTTATACCATTCAGCCACCGATGTGTTATTATTATTATTATTATTATTATAATCACCGCGTCTTACTACCCGTTCGAGTTGTACGCCCTTACGCTAATGTGTAATGGTAGGGTGATTGTGAGATGAAATGGAGGAGCTACAGTTTAACGTGGGATCCGAACCACGGTGGAGATCTGACATTCCACACATTCACAAGATGTCTTGTCAGAGGTGAAGGAAGGGTTTGGTAATCATATAAATCTGTGCCGGGACCGAGGATTGAACCCAGGACCCCCAACACAGAAGTCTGACACCTTACCCCTAGACCGCCAGGTAACCAAAGCCAACGATGTGGTTAACATGAAAAGATACGGTACATCGCACTGACATTCTCCCTTTTTTATCTTAAAAAATACACGTACTAAAAACTCGTAAGATTTGTGAAAAGAAATAATAGGTCTATAATTTTTTTTAGAAGCGGTACCTCAAACATAAAAAATGAAATAGTATACAATGTTACTTAGTCTATGGCATTAGGAACTAGGAACATTGTTACAGACAAATTGAGAAAAGAGAAACATCTTGGTCCACCAAAGAGCATTAGAATCAAATTCATTTTTAAAGACCTTAGTTAAAAAGTAAATATATATATATATTTTTTTCTTATAGCTCAGATGTAATTCGTTTTTTAAAAATAAATGTGATTTTTTTAAAATCTTTAATAGTACTACCATTTTTCGATGATAAGTTATTTCGTATCTCAAATAGTTGTGGGGAAATTATGAAAATAGCAAAATTTTCCATGTTTAAAGTATTCTCAAAGTAATTTTAATGAAAAAAATGAGAATTTCCATCTTGTTTATTATGATAAACAATGTCCAGATATAAAATGTAATCAAAACAGTTAAAGCGAAATTTAATAAAATCTAGTGTGTCTATTTTTGCCCTTCAGTAAACTACTTTTGTTTTAGGGTTGGATATCTAATTACAAAAAAATCGTGAATGGGGACCTTATGAAAACTCTAGATACCAAGCTTTAGTCCAATCGGTAAAATAGTTAAGATGTACAGACAGACAGACAGACAGACAGACAGACAGACATACAGCATCACGAGAACAACTCTGTGTGTTTCAAGTTCAATTTTTTTTTTGACAATCGCATTACTTTTCCCCCCGAGGTGTCGTAAAAAAATTAAAAAATATGGTAACATATATTTAATTTAACAATAATGAGCTGGGATAAATATTTAAATTGTATTTATATATTTATTACTATTGCAATGAGGCGGAATTTATAAACACACATTTATTCAATAAAGCATTAAAAATATTCAGATAATACTTCTATGACTGCTTCTATGGAAAAATATTTGAACTAAACACATTTTATTTTCCCCAATTTATAAGTGAATCACCAATTCTCTTCAATTCTCATAAACGAGCAACGCCCAATCGTTAGTTCTAGCGTTCTTTCTTCAGATTTATCAATCTAGATTTTTATTTGAATAAGATGAAATTGTTTGCGACTTATTTTCAAATTATTGGTTCATTTTACATTATAGTGGGCTCTTTTTGCTATTTTTTTTATATAGACTTTTAAACTTGAAAAAATATATTTTCAAACGACATTTTTCTCGCGGCTTCGTTCGCGTTAAACAATACATCACACATTCGACAATTTCAAGTCCGACAGCTTATTCATTAGCGTGTCTGTAGACAGGGCTCAAGGTCCCGGGTTCAATTCCTGGTATAGCAAAAAAAAGTTTATCACTGGTGAAATGCGGGTTTACCCTTTCGCATTGATTGATTAACGGGTGTAGACTGGGTGTTGTGTGTGTCCTAGATTTAAGTTAATTTATAGGTCCCGTTCTGATTTAATCATATAATTTAAAAAGTGCACGTTAAATACCATAAATAAATAAAGATTAAATAAGTAACTGAATTTTAATTGTATTTAATTTAAGTTTTTCTTTTTTAAAATTCAATTTAGTCGATCAAATATTTAAATATAAAATCTGTCAAAAATGATTTATATACCCAGTGACGAGTATTGACAAATAATCCAGACGCTTCTTTCTTAGATTTCTGCAACACATTCATTGGAAGAGTGTTTTCCCGCGCGATACAACGTGAACACGACACAAGCCGCTCTATCAACGAGAACAAATAATTACTAGTCATGTCAGTACGATTTAGCGAGATTCTACTTTTAAAAACAATCAAGGCAATGTCGAAACAATTTAATAGCTTACATTAAACTTGAATGTACTAATATTATAGTTTGAGTGAGTAGCCTAGTTTACTACTAACAAATACAATTTTTTATCCCTTTAATTACTATATACAGTAGCCCCATGGCTTCTTTGGTGCTGACTGATGTATTTGAAAAGTTACCAGACCAAATTATGTATTCCTACGCCGAACCATATTATCTGCAAAAACATGTGTTTAGCAACTGTCACTTTTGACAGTCAAAATTTAGGTATATACCTAGTTGTTGACTGTCAGAAGTCAGCTGTGAGCTGTCAGTCAGCACCAAAGTAGCCATGGGCCTACTGTACATAGCTCCATTCAATAACGCTGGTTTATTGCCTTTGTCCAAACACCATAATTTAAAAATAAATAGTGTGGATCACTGCTTATATTTTCTCATTCCTTTAACAGAAAATTTAGACATTTACTCAAAACTTGTAGGATATGAGAAATAATATACAGTAGAGGGTCGATAATTCGGACTAATTGGGGATCGACCTAGTCTGGATTTTTGAAAATATAGTACTTATACCTAATATAAAATAATAAGCCTAAACGGGCTTCTTACGAAAATTCAATAATAAGGTAGAAACCTTTTCCCTTTATTTAAACAACGAACATAAATTTTGTTCGTGTTGTTGCTGTTGTTGAAAAATATCAAATATTCTGTAAAAAAATATTATAAGGCAAAAATATAAAAAAGAAAAAAAGTATCCATTTTTTTTCAAACAAGAATTGAGGTGAGTTTTATTTGGCGACCATGTCTGCGATATTTAACACCACTGTGGTTATTTTGATAAATAAGTTTTTTTCTCGGAGAGCCGGATTATTGATGATCCGGAATTTTGACTTCCGCATTATCGACGCACAACTGTAATAATATACACGGTTGCAGAAACATACCGAGAAAAATGTAACAACACTGTTTACCTAAAATCATTACAATCAACTATTCATCTACCAGACCTTCATTAAAATATATTACTACTACTCGAAGACTATTGATTTAAAAAATATATATTTCAATATTAATCCCACAACTTTACAATGATATTTTATTTCTTATCTCAAAGAGTTGTGGAGATATCAAAACCGGACATATCTGATTATTTAAGGCAACGTGTATGTAATTTTCCCGAAAACGATAAACACCCCATTTTGTTTAAAATGCTAAACGATGTCTAGATCGTTAGAGCCGGTTTCAAGTAGAGCGATTTTTATCTTCACGCACACAAGTAAAGTACCTTCAATTTTAGATTTTTATAATAGATAATTTCAAAATTATCTCTAGAAAACCAAGTGAAAACCCTAGATAACAAACTTCAGCCTGAACGGTAAAGTGGTTTGGGTTCAAGCCTGATAATAAAAAACACAGACGGAATAGAAAAAAAAACAAAAAACACTTGTTTTGGGGATCAGGGAACGTCGACCTCTATAAACATTCTATCACAATACTTTCTTTCTCCGAGTAGTCGCTATAAAATAAAATAAAATAAAATAAAATAAAATAATACTTAACACTGCGTCTTACTACCCGTTTGGGTTATACGTTTAAGTAATAACTATACTAATTAGTTAGGCGTTGAGAAGGTCGAGTATTGAGGAAGTTAACCCGCATTAGCGTGGAGGGAGAGTAGAAAACCATTTAAGAAAAAACCATCCTAGTTCACCCGAGCGAGATTCGAACCTTGATATCCCCGTCCTCGGCAGTCGATCTCAACACGAAAGATACAGTAAGAACATCGATATAATAAAAAGGCTTGCTGCGCACCATTTAAATGGCGGCCACCTTCTGCAGATCCCAGTAGTGATTTTAAAATGTCTGTTCCAGTAATCACCAAGATAAATTTGGTCACTAAAGAGGAACCTGCTATAACGTTCTGTTCGAAGATTCTTCGTATATTTTGCAAACGATTTCACCAGACACGTGAGCTAAAGAAGGTCTAGGACTCAAGGGGCTCCTAACATAAATATTATGTTGAGCAAGCAGTGGCGTGACTGGGACATTAGAACAAGCCGCGCTCAAGGACCAAGGGGCTTTAAATATAAATTTTCATCACAACTGGAGTGGCGTGTCATAGTGTGTTGTCACAGTAAGCAAAGCGTGTTGAAACTGTACCCGTGATATGTCCTACCCCACTATGTCTCCATTTGAACAAGGTAAGTATAACCCTGTGATATGTTATACCCCACTTCGTCTTCATTTAACCATGGTAAGGAGATCTTGTTAAAACTGTACCTGTGATATGTTCTCTCCTACTCTGTCCTCATTTGACCAGGGTAAGCAGAGCTTGTTAAAACTGTACCTGTGATATGTTCTCTCCTACTCTGTCTCCATTTGACCATGGTAAGGAGATCTTGTTAAAACTGTACCTGTGATGTGTTCTCTCCTACTCTGTCTCCATTTGACCAGGGTAATCATGAGCTTGTTAAAACTGTACCTGTGATATGTTCTCTCCCCCACTGTCTCCATTTGACCAGGGTAATCAGAGCTTGTTAAAACTGTACATGTGATATGTTCTCTCCTACTCTGTCCTCATTTGACCAGGGTAATCAGAGCTTGTTAAAACTGTACCTGTGATATGTTCTCTCCCCCACTGTCTCCATTTGACCAGGGTAAGCAGAGCTTGTTAAAACTGTACCTGTGATATATTCTCTTCCCACTCTGTCTCCATTTGACCAGGGTAAGCAGAGCTTGTTAAAACTGTACCTGTGATATGTTCTCTCCCCCACTGTCTCCATTTGACCAGGGTAATCAGAGCTTATTAAAACTGTACCTGTGATTCCTGTGATATGTTCTCTCCCACTCTGTCCCCATTTGACCAGGGTAAGCAGAGCTTGTTAAAACTGTACCTGTGATATGTTCTCCCCATTCTCTCCCATTTGACCTGAGTAAGCAGAGCTTGTTAAAACTGTACTTGTGATATATTTTTAGCCACTTGGTCTCCATTTTATTAATGTCATAGGCTCTGCTTTGTTACCTCACCTACGAAATCGTTGGTACCTAGCCAATTAGTGTAGTGCTAAGCGACGAGAAAAATAAACAGACAGAGTTAATATTGCTCTACCTACCCTGGCAACACTTCACTACACCTTACTGAAATTGTATCTAATTCCAATAATGACTTATTCAAATGATCTAACAACAATAGCTCCCTATATTTCTAAATACATAATTTCAATTCATTAAAATAAAATACTTTTCAGGTTTGGTTGCATGTCTACAAGTTTTTTATGCTCGTTTTGTTTAAATAAAAACTATCTTTCATCTTATTTTTTTCCCTTAAAAAAATAGAACAATCATAAAGAACATTTTAAAAAAAATATTCTACAACACAAGCATATTTGTTTTCACTTAAAGAGGTTTGGTTTGATAAGGCAATGCAGACTGCAAACAGGATGGTTCTGTCAGCATCCAAGTTGCTTTGGATTTCAAGAGAAGATCTGGCGAGAAAATAAAAAGAGTCCGGACAAAAAAGAAGAAGAACTCTCTGCAGTAAAGACAAGGGAGAAAAAAAGAATAATAAAAAAAAGTAGATACACAGAAAATGGCGTCGGCCGCCAAAGATCGGCCGACCCTTGGGATAGCTTATTGTTGTTGGCAAAGAGCCAGATTACTTGGGCCAAGCCCACAATCCAATGCGAGAGAACTGTAGAAAATGGAAAGAAGGGAACATTCTTTTTTTAAAAAAAGATGCCAAAGAAAACACATTCATAGAATGACAATTGAAAGAGAATTACATAATGAGTATTCATAAAAAAAATATATATATAATAAAGATTATTAATAAGAACCATCGAGTTTGTTTATAAAGAAAAGGAAAATTCCTTGCCAATATTCAAGTCTGCGCTAGTTTTATCGGTCGAGATATAGTTACCGCGGTGTCCGTTGAGCCGTGCTAGTAGCTAGGTTTACTTACGCATTGCTGCTGAGGATGACTCAATTTGTTTGAATTGGGTTGAAATGTTCGGTAGGATGAGCGCATGCGCAATAACAAAATAAGAAACGTTTATTGATCACTCATCCATTCCCCCTCCCCCCCCAAAAACACTTTCGGATTATATACTTACATACTTCTCCTGATAGTGGTTTTTAAAGATTAGGAAGGTTATATTTAGAGGATGTGCACCCGCATTCACGTGGAGAGAGTCTGTGAGACTAGTGCCTTAGATCATGCGACCACCGAACAGGGCAGGTGATACATCTATTGTATGGTTGTGAAACCAACAGGCCAGCCCAATGGGAAGATAATAAAAAGGCAGCGTCACTTGGAGGAATTTGATTATGTAATTGCTTTCGTCACCAAGTACACACAATTTATATTATTTTAAAAGTACATACATACACATACATTTAAAAAAATAATTAGCTTGATGACGTTAGTTTATTATTATTATTAGGACCGCGTCTTACTACCCGTTCGGGTTATACACACTTACGCTAATGTGTAATGGTAGGGTGATTGTGAGATGAAATGGAGGACCTACAGTTTAACGTGGAATCCGAACCACGGTGGAGGCCTGGCATTCCCCACATTCACAAGATGTCTTGTCAGAGGTGAAGGAAGGGTTTGGTAATCAGATAAATCTGTGCCGGGACCGAGGATTGAACCCCGGCCGCCAGCACAGAAGTCTTACACCTTACCCCTAGACCACCAGGTCACCTGATGGCGTTAGTTGAACAATGGTTTGTTTTAAAGGTTTATTGATTATTTAAACTTCCAACATGTCACCTTAGTTTGCCTTCCATATAGGTTTGGTGTAAGTAACGCGATGGTTGTACTGGGTGAGGGTGACCTGGTGGTCTAGGGGGTAAGGTGTCAGACTTCTATGCTGGCGGCCGGGGTTCAATCCTCGGTCCCGGCACAGATTTATCTGATTACCAAACCCTTCCTTCACCTCTGACAAGACATCTTGTGAATGTGGGGAATGCCAGGCCTACACCGTGGTTCGGATTCCACGTTAAACTGTAGGTCCTTCATTTCATCTCACAATCACCCTACCATTACACATTAGCGTTAAGTGCGTACAACCCGAACGGGTAGTAAGACGCGGTTCTAATAATAATAATGTACTGAGTGACGTCACAATCTCAACCAATCAGATGTATTTCTAAATCCGGTGCTACCTACTATCCTCTTTAAATAGGGTCAGGCCACAGCTGTGGCTGAGAGGTCTAAGTCGTTAGATTCGCGTTGCATGCACTTGGCTCTCCGTTGATGTGGAAATTGAGGTTCGAATGTTGACTAGGTGCTTTAAGGATAGTTCCCAACGGGATTTATCTATAACTTTGATAAGCTAATGCTGTTGCAATTCCTTCAAATTGACCTATTAACCCCTTCATCCTTTACACCCCCACCCCCAACCCACGTTTAACTGAGAGGTTATCAAAATCTTAAGCCAAGGGGTGAGAATGGAAAGGGTAGTGTAAATTTTGTGTGCCCTAATTCGGGTGGAAAGAGGATGAGAAAACAACCGGTAGAAAAAACCACCCCTTAGGAGCGCCCAGCCAAGTTTAAAATATAAACTTCCCCCTAAACCCTTTTGCCACAACCCATTTAGGTTGTACGCATATGAACTATTAAGTTAATATGTTAAAGATAATAAAGGTTGAATTTAGATTTAGTGCACCCGAATATGCATTCTACACTAGGTGTATCATGTTAGTACATTAGGTAGTGGGGGATGGGGTTGAATTACTCCACTCGGAGGGGGAGTGGGCGGGGGAGGAAAGAGTCGAGTTTCTCCACGACATCTAAAGGAAGCGATTGTAAGTAGTCCAAGAGCAATAGTCTAGTACAAATCTATCAATCAATCCTTCCATAATTTATACATAATTATAATTATGGTTCTTACCCAACCTAACTTAATCTATACTTTCATACGTTAATTAATGTTGTTGTTATTTAATTTTGTAATTCCCTGTGTGAATCTCCTCCGGTTCCCGTGGAATTCGATGAAACGATGGGAGGGGGGAGGGGTTTAGGCACTCGAACCTCCTTTCAGCCAATACAAGTGGTACTAATAAGTTATTAATTATTATTCTCAGGTTACTTATAATCTCTTCCTTGGGGTGTTTTGGAGGAACTCTACCATTGCTATCGGACTACTTATCTCCGTGGAGGAACTAGACCATTGCTATCGAACTACTTGTCTCCGCGAAGGAACTCAACACTCTCAGAGAGATTACCAGCCTTGTGCGAAGCCTCGAGATGTTGTCCTTCACCATTGCTTTGACCCCCGCAATAACCTTCTCATATTCGGAACATTTCGGAGGAAGAAAAGATTGTCGATATGCTACGAAAATATTTGAAATTCTCATTAAATTTGACATATTTCAAAACATATCTGATTTTAGAATAGCTACTAGATAGTATTTTAACAACGACTAGTGAAGTAAGTAACATTTGTGAGGAGCATATTAACTGTCACGAGGAGAAACAAGATTAGTAATGAAGTTATCAAGGAAATAGTAGCGGTACAGGGAGTACATGAGATAGTAGAGGAAGCAAGACTGAGATGGTATGGACATGTAATGAGGATGTAAAATAATATAATACCAAAGGCAATGATTCTGATGAAGTGTGTAAGAAAAAAGACTGCAAGGGATACCAACAGAAGATAGGAGGAGCAGATAACCGAAAGTGTGCAAGTGAGTGGAGAAGGATGTAAGCGACCGAAGGAGGAAAAGTTGTGTACGGCTAGACTAAGGTGGGGCGGAGGCATTTTACTTAACTGAGCCAGCCTTAGGCTTCAAACAGTTGATGATGATGATGATGATGAATTAAATGTTAGCTCTAACTATTTTTTTCCCCGTATATTATTATTAATAGCACCGCGTCTTACTACCCGTTCGGGTTATACGTACTTACGATAATGTGTAATGATAGGGTGATTGTGAGATGAAATGGAGGACCTACAGTTTAACGTGGGATCTGAACCACGGTGGAGGCCTGGCATTCCCTTTTCCGTATACTTTTATTTTTACATAAATGCACTTAATAATAATAATATTTAGCACCACGGCCTACTACCCGTTCGGGTTATACGCTTTAAGTACTAATTACGCTAATGGATTCGGAATTGGGAAGGTTGAATTAGAGGAAGTGAGCCCGCATTTGCGTGGAGGGAGAGTGTAAAACCATTTAGAAAAAACCACATAAATGCACTTAATGGATCATATAAAAATTAAAAGTAGTCTAACGTGACGTCAATAAAAACCTTATCTTCAACTTAGACCTCAAATTTTGCTTCGCATGTTTCAAATTCCACATCTACTTCACTTTGCCACTCAAAACGTTGACCTTCGCATACCCCTAGAATTAACCACCCCTCTTTGTTCAATCATTTACTGTCTCATTACTCGAATATTTATAGACGTTTGTCAATCATCCACGTTTTATAGATACGGATGAGCCGAACTAGCTTCCGTAATTGTCGGCCATTTGGTCGTTAAATACAGTTTCAATGGCATACCTATTTCACGTTTAAGCAACGACGGACAGAAACATTATTTTCTGTTAGTGCCGGGGGGAGGGAGATAGGGGGTGGTGGCTGTTACAGTTCATACCAAACGGTAGACCAATTAAAACCATAAATAAGTAATAACTTTGTGTATCGTCTGAGGGCGGGGCCACACTCGCGAGTTTAGTTGCCGCCGACCAGCTGGTCTATCCCGGAGATGTGGCGAGTTTATCTCACTACTACAGCGAATCTCACCGTACTCAACTCTAACTCGTGATTTCATATCCGTAAATTAGCTATTCTTGAATTTAAAATCTAACAATTCATGTTGAATCTTCTGATGTCGTATTAAGCGAAAAATTCCGAACTTCCGGTGTCGATAATTGTGATTTGCGATTTACTTTATAGCTGTGTGAAAGCACCTTTCAGCCATTTATACAAGAGAGTAACAGGATTTTTTGTCTTCACCATCTTCGTTTTTATCTTTTGTTGGTTAAGTTTATCTCGATAAAGTCTAAATAAAGATGGCTATAAAGAGAATAAGCAAAGAGCAAAAGCAGATTAACGATTATACCACTTGAATTCTTGTAAGGTATGTTATGTTATGTTTATGTTTCTTTGATTCGCTAAATGATTAAATAAAAAAGCTATTACTAGTATAACATATTAAATCATATACGTATGATCTTCGCGTTCACGAAATATACGTGGCATTCTATTAAATTCATTTTAGAATTCTTCAAATTATCTTATTATAAAATAATTCATTCATACTTCCGCCATTATACATTTTGTCCAACAACAAATACTTTAGAACTATCTGTTGCGAGACGGACGATTCAGAGAGGTGGAACCTCAGTGAGATATAGGCCTATCAGAATTTTAAAATATCTAAATCCATAACGATTTTTTTTTTTCAAGAATAGCTAAACAGAGAATGTTTCTAGATTTTTCCATTGCGAGAACGGGCGTTCACGTGATACAAACTCGAAACATCTCGGGGATAGGTCCGCAGGTCACCTGCCCCCTTTCGATCGTTCAGTGGATCTAGTTTTGCGACCTATAGTAGCTCCGTGGCTTCTTTGGTGCTGACTGACAGCTCACAGCTCACTTCTGACACTCAACATTTAGGTATACACAGTAGCACCGTGGCTTCTTTGGTGCTGACTGACAGCTCACAGCTCACTTCTGACAATCAACATTTAGGAATATACAGTAGCCCCGTGGCTTCTTTGGTGCTGACTGACAGCTCACAGCTCACTTCTGACAGTCAACATTTAGGTATATACAGTAGCCCCGTGGCTTCTTTGGTGCTGACTGACAGCTCACAGCTGACTTCTGACAGTCAACATTTAGGTATATACAGTAGCCCCGTGGCTTATTTGGTGCTGACTGACAGCTCACAGCTCACTTCTGACAGTCAACATTTAGGTATATAGTGCTAATAAGCGGATAAACCCATTGGTGAACGTATTTTTTTAGAATACATAGTAGAATTTGTTTTTGTATTATTTTGAGAGAATAATCTATTTAATACATCTTTTTCTTCAATATACATTTAAATAATAAGTATTATCTTGACTATAGATTTTAAATGTTAATAATTATCATTAAATAATAAAAAATAGATATTTACAAGTTAATTATTAATTTTAATTATTATCTGTATCGATGGTCACGTGATTTAATGCAGCGGTCGGCAGCTTACGGCCCTGGGGGCTTATTTTATCTGGCCCGCAAGAAATTTAGGAAACAATAAATAACTGTGTTCAAACTGTTCATATACAATATAGACAAGTTACTATCTGAAAAATATATCGTTTACATTTTATCATCGAGATTTATTTTAACCAGCCCAAACATAAAAAAAAGAGTTGCTCATGATACCAAAAAAGGTTGCCGAACCCTGGTTTAATGCGTCACTCTCGTGTCGGGGTTCGAACCCCAGTAGGATATACCGAGGTTTTTTTTTCCTCACTTGCTTATCCTTATCCCTCCATGCAAATGCGGTTATATTCCCTCTAAAATTCTATTTTCTTCATTTCATTCGTGTAATTAACGATTACTACTAACCCGAATGGATACTGAGTCGCGGTGAAAAGTAAAAGCACAAATAATATCCCTTAATCATTTGCAAATGTACAGGCAGTGGCTTTATATTCTTTCCATCTATATAGCTTTAAAATGAACCCTACTGCAAGCACCATATTTTAGACTTGTAATGTTGGTGCACGTGACAAGGAAATATTGCGCGCATTCACAGGATTTAAGAGTACGGATATGCAGAGCCAGTAGATCATGACTTCCCTTCCTTTTCCCCTACTTCCCCCCCTCCTCCCCTCTGACTAAAAGTGCACACAAAACCAGAGTAAATCAAAAATAAATGGCTATTACAGTAACAGTTCTAAAATGAATGGCTATTCAAATGGCGAACCGACCCTACGATAAAATGTTCAACGTCGGAGGTAAAGTACACAAAGGGAAATGTTGATATCAATGTTGGTATCTGTTGATTTGCACTCGAGTAATATTTTAACTATGGCGGTTGCGTGGGTCGATGCCAGGGAAAGAAATACTTGTTGGGACTGTACTAGTAAAACTAATTCCTCACACTATAATTATATTAAACTCTACCTTTAAAGTCAATAAATCCACGTTAGCTAATTACATTATTTAGTGTGTGGTTGGTTTAATCGGTAGTTGGGGAAAGAGGGGGGGAAGCAGGAAGAGAACAATCTACCTGTACTATCCTGTCAAGCCTGGTCCCCCCTGGCAACAACCCACAAGCCGCCACTGGTCAAAAGGATGGTAAGGTGAGAGAAAGATATTAAATAGACAGTCCTGTCAAGCCTAGCTTCTCCCTGGCAACAACCCACAAGCCGCCACTGGTCAAAAAGGATGGTAAGGTGAGAGAAAGATATTAAATAGTATAGTCCTGTCAAGCCTAGCTCTCCCTGGCAACAACTCACAAGCCGCCACTGGTCAAAAAGGATGGTAAGGTGAGAGAAAGATATAAAATAGTATAGTCCTGTCAAGCCTAGCTTCTCCCTGGCAACAACCCACAAGCCGCCACTGGTCAAAAAGGATGGTAAGGTGAGAGAAAGATATTAAATAGTATAGTCCTGTCAAGTGTTACTTTCCCTGGTATGCTCACAATTCACTAATGATATCCACATATATGGTATAGAGATGATAGAGATGAATAAGATGGAATTCAAAGGAAGTGTATTCACATTATTATTATTATTATTACAGCGTCTTACTACCCGACGTTCGGGTTACACGCACTTACGCTAATGTGTAATGGTAGGGTGATTGTGAGATGAAATGGAGGACCTACAGTTTAACGTGGGATCCGAACCACGGTGGAGGCCTGGCATTCCCCACATTCACAAGATGTCTTGTCAGAGGTGAAGGAATGGTTTGGTAATCAGATAAATATATGCCGGGAACGAGGATTGAACCCCGGCCGCCAGCACAGAAGTCTGACACCTTACCCCTAGACCGCCAGGTCACCTATTCACATTGGCGGCGATGAATATTGGATATCATTCTTAGAAAAATAAGATCAGTATACCCGATTGAGAGGCGAGACTGACACCTTTGTATGCGTAGGCACTGATACGGATGTTTTTCTACACGCGTATGTTTGATTAAAAATACATTTTCCTATAAGCCCATCTTCCCTACTCAAGAGATATAGTGATATTCTCTAAAAACAAAGCTTTGTAAGGAATGTATTTTCTTCATCTCGGTTTTAATTTACATCATAGATTATAATTTGGATTATAAAAATTCAGATTAATTAGAATATTTTGTCTGATGTATGTCCCTACATATAAAAATATGACCCTACTTCTCACATTGTCTGTGTAACATGATCGTCTCATTAGTTCATAGATCTTCACCATTCGCTAATCGATCCGATGCTAATACGTTTACCATTAATAGGCCTCTAATGAGCATAATTAGCTAAATATATAAGATGATTTCTTCATATGTTGCTACGGAGTCTTTTCCTACTTATCAATTATTTTTATCTGGTTACGTTAAAAAGGTTTCTTTTATGATACCCCCCCCTCTAACCCCTCAAAAATACCTTATTCCAGAAAAAGCAATATAAAGATCAAGTGGTTTTAATTTTAATATAATAGCGTAAAAATAGAACGAGCCTTGACAAAATCAAATGAAATTTAATCCAAAGACCAAATATATTACTAATATCTAGAATATTAGTCTTGGTATTCTATTTATATAATTACATTTTAGCCCATACTCAAAATATGTTTTTGAAAAGGTGTCATAAAATTAAATGGCAGAAATTTAAAATGAAAGTATGGTTCGGTCATGGTTAATATTACCTCCTATGCTAGCTATGTAAATCTTACATATTAAAATGAAAATAGTTTCATGACTATCCCACTCGATAGTTTGTAAGTGAGCTTGAAAAGTGATGTAAAGTGACTTCACTTGTCAAAGCAATAGTACATATTGGTGAGGTGGTTCAATATTAAATTAACAAACGTTACAAAATGCCTACATTTATGTGAGCCAATATATTAACCATGTAAAGATCTTAAGGTGAGAGTATAGGGAAGACAAGTTCAGGGCAGTGCTTTTGTAGTATTTATATCAAAACATGTTTTGGTCAAAATAAATAAAATATTGCTCCAATATAAATATAAAATTTAATTTTCTTCATGTGCTGATATAAACAATTGTTGTTGACTATCTCTCATGAGTATAACAGTATTAGATGGCAAACCTTTTAAATGAAGAGAAAAAGTTATTAAATTTCAAGACACCCGTGACAGATATTCAAAAATTGTTAATATCATTATGTAAAGGAAATTAAACTTTATATTTATACTGGAGTTATATTTTATTTATTTTAGACAAAAAAAAGTTTTGCCTTAAAAACTGCAAAAGAACTGGCTTTTTCGCGATTAGCGTCATTATTTTTAGTTTTTTTTAACAAACCTATTCTTTAGCCAAAATTAAATATTTCTTAAGTAATTAGATTTGTTTCGTTTAGTATTTTACAATCGTCATCTCTAAAAGTTCTTGAATAATGCTCATGTTTTGTAAATACAGTACATACTATAATTTAATTAGATGTACTTGATGATATTTATGGATGTCCATGACAGCTAAACCATAGCTGTCGAGGTGACCTGGCGGTCTAGGGGTAAGGTGTCAAACTTCTATGCTGGCGGCCGGGGTTCAATCCTCGGTCCCGGCACAGATTTATCTGATTACCAAACCCTTCCTTCACCTCTGACAAGACATCTTGTGAATGTGGGGAATGCCAAGCCTCCACCGTGGTTCGGATTCCACGTTAAACTGTAGGTCCTCCATTTCATCTCACAATCACCCTACCATTACACATTAGCGTAAGTGCGTAAAACCCGAACGGGTAGTAAGACGCGGTGCTAATAATAATAATAATAATAATAATAATAATCTGTCGAGATTTATATTTGTAGAAAATTAAAACTAAACATTTATTTTGAAGCAATGTTTTATTTGTTTGAAAAAAATTCTTGTTCTGAAAAATTGCAAAAACAATGACCCTATCCCGCGTTTTCTTTTATCTCACCTTAAAATATTCAAGTTTATCTACCAGATAAGTAGAAAATCACACATAAACACAGACATTGTAAGGTTATCAAAACATTCTAGTTGGAAAACTATCAGACGGTTTAAAGTTATCTGAGTCTCATATAAAATTGGTAAAACTTGGTCATAGCGTCGGGGATATCGTAGTTGAAATATACCCAGACCCACCAGTACACTATAACTTAATCCTCCATTTGTATTCTCCATAAGGTATTTGGAAAACGACAATGGCGGACTAAAACTTAAGTGCACCGACTCGTTAAATATTAAACTATCTTACTGCCAGACCCCACATTATGGCCGCATGCTGTTTCCATGCAGTCAAAGCCCTTTCCTATTCAAATTAGTATCGAACACACGCCCCTCCCTCCCTCGTACCTCTTCCCCCAAGCGATGTAGCTCGATTAAACACGGAACTATTTAGAGTTTACCTTAAAATATAGCAAACTGTGGATATTTAGGAGAAATATGGAGTCGGCCTTTCTCTAGAGGATGCAGGAGATATAAAAAGACTCAGAGAATGCAGAAACTCATAAATAAATGGTTAAGGAACATATTGGAACCGATCCGTTAAATGAAGAGCTGATCAACAAAACCAACCAGAAGCCAGTCTGAATGGAGATAAAGGATGGAGATGAAAGATTCTTCAGACGTTCGATATAAGCCCAAGGAACATATTGTGGGGCCTATGGTGGCCAAACTTTGCGTCAAAGGAAGAGTCGCGGGACAAAACCAACCAGAAGCGCCCATTCAACTGGAGAGTGGACGGTTTTGGAGTGGCGATATATTGGCCACATTCTTTGAAGAAACCAGGATAACCTCTCAAGAGAAGATCTGATGGGATGGAAACCGCTGGGACGCCGACGTCAAGGGTGGGACTAAGGATGAATTGACGGTTGATGAAGAAGATAGAAAGCTTGTAAAGTAATGGGATGAACTCCAAACTTGGCGGGGAATATACTTGAACGATGAAGCTTTGTTTGGTCCAACGCTACACATAAGGAGTTCGGGTAATTTATTATTATTACTAGTTATTAAAACACATAGATTAAATCAACTCACAACTTACAAACTAAGAGCTTAGGATAGTACAACCCACTTAGTATAATGGTTTATTACATCGGGGTGACCTGGTGGTCTAGGGGTAATGTGTCGGACATCTGTGCTGGAGTCCGGGGTTCAAACCTCGGTCCCGGCACATATTTACCTGATTACCAAACCCTTCCTTCCCCTTTGACAAGTCGTGTACTAATCACAACTTGTGAATGTGTGGAATGCCAGGCCTCACCCGTGGTTAGGATTCCACGTTAAACTGTAGGTCCTCCATTTTCATCTCACAATCACCCTACCATTACACATTAGCGTAAGTGCGTATAACCCGAACGGGTAGTAAGACGCGGTAATAATAATATTACATCGGCGTAGAGGATGTAAGGTACCTTGCAGTGTGTTCTAAGATGAGTATTATCTCACTCATCCTCTACGCAAATGTGTGTATATATACATATATATACATACATATATATTAAATTCTAACTTCATCATTCCTGTTTATCAATTATTAGTTTATTTATGTGTTTAGCCCAGATGGTTAGAAGGACACAAACTCAAGGCGGTGATTAATAATATTGGATAGCAGGATGAATCTGTACATATACAAACAGTAAATACAATAACACCAACAGGAATAATATTCCTGCACTGCGTATTAATACCCATCAATACCATCAACATTTAATTACATCACTAGGCTATAAATAAGGTAGGTAGAATCTAATTAAAATGTTCACAGAAGGAAAAGGAAGAAAGTACAATTTTTAACTCAAACTAAGCCACTGCTTCCATCTGTTATACATCCGTGATAATTTATTCATGCATTTTAGATTATGGCTAAAAGACGTCTCAGTCAAATTAATTAAACACAAATAGTACGACGCAACACACAGACTTTCTCTCGCCTTTATTTTAAAATAGACATTCGCTAAATCTCGTAAGGTTTGTTAAACGAAATAATAGATCTATATATTGTTGTAGAAACACTACTCTAAAGATCATTAATTAAATAATATACATTGTTACTTACTCTATGGCATTAGGAACTAGGAAAACTGTTACAGAAAAATTGAGGAAATATAAACATCAAAGAGCATATAAATATTATTATTATTATTATTATTATTATTATTAGCACCGCGTCTTACTACCCGTTCGGGTTATACGCACTTACGCTAATGTGTAATGGTAGGGTGATTGTGAGATGAAATGAAGGACCTACAGTTTAACGTGGAATCCGAACCACGGTGGAGGCCTGGCATTCCCCACATTCACAAGATGTCTTGTCAGAGGTGAAGGAAGGGTTTGGTAATCAGATAAATCTTTGCCGGGACCGAGGATTGAACCCCGGCCGCCAGCATAGAAGTCTGACACCTTACCCCTAGACCACCAGGTCACCCAGCATATAAATAAAATTCATTTTCAAAGACCTGAATAGAAAAATATATATTTGTTTATATCTCAGTAAACATTTGCTCTATAAAAATATGTTTCAAATAAAAGATTTGTATCAATAATATTACTACAACTCTACAATGACAAGCTACTTCGTATCTCAAATATTTGTGGATAAATGATGGAAATTGGAAAATGTCCCTTATGTAAAAGTACCTTTAAAGTAATTTTCATGAGAAATTGAGAATTTACATCTTTTTAATAATGATAAACAGTGATTAGGTATAGACCCCTAGCAATTAAACAAAATTGTGAGTTAATTTTGAGATAATAGCTTTTTTTTCCCTATTTGTTTCCTTCAGTAAACCACCCTTAATTTTAGAGTTGGATGTCTAATTCCAAAAAAGCCCCTTGGAGGGCAAGTTCTAGCCCAATCGGATAAAATATTTTTGGCTCTAGTTCGAGATACAGACAGACAGACAGACAGACAGACAATATTGCGTTAAACAACATTTTTGTTTCAGGAGGTCATTAAACGTCGACATCTATCAAACTCTCGAGTTTGAGATTTTTTGACGATCACAATACTACTTTCTCCGAGGAGTCGAGAGAAAGTGAAAAAGTGTTTACTGAGGTCCTTGTGGACTTTGAGATATAAAGATATAAAAGTCGTCCTTGACAATATATTTAATATGACCTCTCTCTTTCCCCTCTGTAACCATTACTTATTGAAAAACACCCTCAATAACCATGTTGGGAAAGGAACTCCATTATTTTCTTATTTGGCAAACTAGACTTGATTACCTTTACGTCTGGACCCCGTGATCATCGATGCGGGTGTGATTTATGTTTTAAAACAACCAATCAATTGGACAGGATTCAATCCTAACTGTTTGCTCGAGGAATATTTTTAAATATATCGTTTCCCCCTCCTCTTTCTAGGAGAAAATACTTGAGTTATTGTTTGAAACTCACCTCTATCATTTTTTATACACCAGGTTGAATAATATCACTGATAGCTATTTATATAGTCAAATTTTTATATAAAGCATCTTTTGTAAAATACAAACTCTTTTGTCAGTCAACATTAATAACATTTTAAATATATTGTTAATGTTTTTTTAATAGCACATCTTACTACCCGTTTGGGTTATACGGTTATGTACTAACTACGCTAGTAGTTTTATAAATGAGGCAGGTAATATTGATATGAAGTGTACCAGCATATGTGTAAAGGCAGGTTGGAAAATCAATTTTGGAAAAGAAAAACACCTTAGTACAGACGACAGAGATTCGAACCTCGTTCCCCCAGTAATCGGCAGTTTAATCTACTGTGAGAGTAATGCCTTAGAACATGTAGCCACTGAAAAGATTCATTATTAGTGTCAATTTATTGATATTTAGAATTTACCCGTGACTCCGCTCGAACTTCAATCAGATTAACTTTTATTTTTCAAGGAATCATTTAAATTACCAAAAACACAATTTCAGATAAGTCTACCTATGAAATGAGGAAACCTTTTATATTTGTCGACAACGCCATACATTGAAGACTACAGTAGCCCCGTGGCTTCTTTGGTACTGACTGACAGCTCACAGCTGACTTCTGACAGTCAACATTTAGGTATATAACTAAATTTTGACCGTCAGAAATGAGAGATGCTAAACACATGTTTTTTGAAGATCATATGGTTCGGCGTAGGGATACATTATTTGTTCTGGTAACTCTTCTTCAAAGTCGTGAGAGCTGTCAGTCAGCACCAAAGAAACCACGGGGCTACTGTACCTGTAGTGAGGAACACACATACACACTTTAAATGTTTACAGTCCTTGTATCAAGATTGTCTCGTTTATCTGGAGTCACTGCTGCAATAAACATAAAAAAAAGAATAGTTTAAATTTACTGTCCTAGAAATAAAACTAGATAAACCTAATTTACACCCCAAAACATAAAATAACTGACAAAAGTATCTAAATTTAGATCGCAAATACAAGCACGCTAACAGTTTCTCTCTTAGAGTTATTGTTGAAATACATACCAAAATAAATAGTTAGACTTTACGATACACGATAAAACTTTCTTTTTAAATACACGCAAAACCATAAAAATAAAACTTTAAAAAAATCAGCTAAATATAAGACACAGATTTAGACACGCTAATTGTGGATCGATTTTGTAAAACATTCAAATGATCGAAATAAAGATAATTTATTTGTATTTTTTCTAGAGCTAGTTTGTTTAATTTATTTGTAATATGTAACGTGCACTTGCTAAACGAACTGATTATATCAGAAAACGATTTAAAACCAACCGACTTAAGTCTTGAACAAACACAACATCCAGTTCCCAATGCAGATAACTCACATTTCCAATATTATACATTTTTGGGCCATGCCAGGAATGGAACCTGGGACCCTTATCACAGTAGACAGAAACTTTACTGACTCAGTTAAGGTGTCAGACTTTTTTTTTAAGAAACAATAAAAGAATATCGCAGCCAAAAATTTGAGAAAGTCGACTAGTCCATCGCAGAAGAAATAAATTTGTTCTGCTTGAAATATTTTAATAATATATTTAAGGGGGTTAAGGAAGAGTTTGGTGAATCCTTTCTTGGTGGTCAGAGACATTCTTTATCGAAGTATTGAGCACTGTTGGTTTAGAACGAAAAAAAAAATTATATCGAGGTAACTCGCTCAGAGAGAGTTCGTGAAATATTAATGTCGTTCCTGAAAGATTCCCTGCGTCAGTGTGTGCGGGGAAGTTATTAAAACTGAAGAAGGTAGAAGATTACCTGTCACGTGTCATCTTTAAAGATGAGAAGGACATTATACCTAGGGTACTACTTACTATGTATGTACAGAGCGTACGATTGTAATTATCTTAATAATTTTACTGACTTTCAATAATAATTAGCACCGCGTCTTACTACCCGTTCGGGTTATACGCTTTAAGTACTAATTACTCTAATGGATTAGGAATTGGGAAGGTTGAATTAGAGGAAGTGAACCCGCATTTGCATGGAGTGAGAGTGGTAAACCATCTAGGACACGCCCCCCCTCCCCCAGTTCACCCGACCGAGATTCGAACCTCGAACTCCCCGTCCTCAGCAGTCGAGCTTCAACACGACAAGAGCGTTAGTCAACTACGCCACCGAGGCGGGTTACTGACTTTCAATCACTTTTATGAAATGTTTTTATTTTATTTATTCTTTAATAATTACATATGGCGAGGATGATATACTTAAGGACTGTAATATCAATAGTTTCGTTTTATAAACAGTACAATAATTTTTGTTTATGGTCAGTGTAGTGAGTTGTTTATCATTATTATTATTATTATTTTATAGTTATTGGTACTATCTATGAAAAGTGACACTATTTTAAGTGTTACTGAATGAAATTTTTCTTCTAATAATTCGGGTTTATAAGGATATGTACTATTTACACTAATCTGTTAGGGATGAGAGAGGTTGAATTTAGAGGAAGTGTACCCGAATTCACGTGAAGTGATATCGGAAAACCATTTAGGAAAATCTACCCTCAGTACGCCCAACCGGGATTTGAGCCCCGAGCTTCCGTCATCGACAGTATAGTATATTTTGAGAATGACGCTTTAGACCATGTGGCCACCGCAAAAAGTTATATTCAAGTATCTATAGTTAGGATAATAAACATTATATTAAGAAGCACCATAAGGTTTCAAGGTTATGTTAACAGTCATATCGGTGGTCTCATGGGCTAAGGCATCACTCTCTACCTATATTTGATCGCCTTTGACGGGGAGGTCAGGGTATGACCCCGGGTGGTTGTGGCGTTTTTCTAGATTGTTTTCCAATCTACCACCACGAAAATGCGGGCATATTTAATATCTAACCATCCTTGGTCATACCTACCTCAGTGTAAATAAACGGATATCACGGACGGGTATTGAAGATTTGGTCCACAATTTAAAACAACGTAAGTGTTTAAAATGTTTTTTATAGGTCACAGCCTATACTTTGTGGTTGAGAGAGGAACTATTTAGGGCAAGGATGGAGGGATCGCGAGAAAAGTTAAGTATGTTTGCAGTTTTTGGGCTAAACTTTTTTTTTGCCAGACAGCTCAATTGTTTCTCCATAGAAATATAAAGTTTAATATTCTTGATAAGGTCTATCAACAGTTGTTGAATATCTGTCATGAGCATAGCGGCATTAGATGATAAACTTTTTACATGCATGGTAATCGTTGTCATACAATTAGAAAACACCCTTGACATATATTCAACAACTGTTGATATCACCGTGTGAATAAAATTAAACTCTGTGTTTCTACTGGAGCAATAACTGATTTATTTAGACCAAAAAAGTTTTTATATAAAAACTCTAACCTTTTATCGCGTTTCATACAACTCCACCTCATGGGATTTACAGAAAGGGGAGAAAGTATTTAAATGAAATATTATTATTATTATTATTATTATTAGCACCACGTCTTACTACCCATTCGGGTTATACGCACTTACGCTAATGTGTAATGGTAGGGTGATTGGAAGATGAAATGGAGGACCTACAGTTTAACGTGGGATCCGAACCACGGTGGAGGCCTGACATTCCCCACATTCACAAGATGTCTTGTCAGAGGTGAAGGAAGGGTTTGGTAATCAGATAAATCTTTGCCGGGACCAAGGATTGAACCCTGGACCCCCAGAATAGAAGTCTGACACCTTACCCCTATAAATAGACCACCAGGTCACCTTTAAATGACATACAGTAAGCCCACGGCTTCTTTGGTGCTGACTGACAGCTCACAGCTGACTTCTGATGGTCAACATTTAGGTATATACATACATTTTGACTGTCAGTAGTGACAGCCGCTAAACACGTGTTTTTGCAGATCATATGGTTTGGCGTAGGTATACATAATTTGGTTTAGTAACTTTTCAAAGCTGCCAGTCAGCACCAAAAAAGCCATGGGGCTACTGTACATACTCTAGAAACTCTACTGGACTACTGCGCTGGTTTCGATCCCAAACACTATGGAAAAAATTAATTCCTCTTTAAAAGTATGACACATCAATTTGAATTTGTGCTCTAATATAAACTTGTATTCAGAGATTTTTTAAAAAAATTCTCAACCTCAAGTAAGACGTTTAATATAAGACAACTTTTTTTATTACTCTTTATTGATAATACCTTGCAAAATAGTGTTCTATTTGGTAGGTCTCTAAATAATATTGTGATTTTATTTAAAAAAATTTAAATCTTAAAAAATATATTGTAAATTATTGGTGAATCATGGGTTGTTGCCCGGCAAAGCAAAACTTAAAGGGACTCTACTCTCATTCATAATCAAGCTTTCCCTAAAACACTCAAAAAACACACATTCGTTAGTTATATTATATGTGTTTGATTAGTCAAATGCACAGTTAGGAGGAAGTAAAAATTAGCCGACACAGTCCGGTAAAACCACAAGCCACGATATAGTTACTAACTCATTAATTTATTTTATTTACTTGCGGTATTTAATGTTCAATTTTTTGAACTGACCGATTATATCAGCACAGGATAGTTTCAATCATTGAAAGAAAAGGCCTACCAATTTTGTCAGGAAAGGTATTTTCATATAACTTCCAGGTTTCTTTTACATGAGACCAATGACTTCTCTTCAACTTGGAAGTCAGGGTTTGATCCAACGGGCACCTTACTCCAAGAACACAGAAGTCAACTCACCTATATAAAAACTTTAAAATATATAATTTGATTATTTGCCGGTAGTTTATTTCTCGTTTCATAGCTCTAATCCTGTTATTAGATCATAAAAATAAAAGTCGACATGAAAAATTTCATACCCTAGGATCATCTGTGTGTTATATTAAAAAAACTAATTCATGCAATCTCCTCATATTATTAAAAGGTAATCCATTTTTTTTTTACAAAAGCCATCTCTTTTTTTTTTAATGGATATAAAGGGTAACCTCTAGTTGCTACGTTGCAAATGTTTGAATTGTTACTCGCGGGGGAATAAAACAAAAACAAAAACACACGATATAAATGACAATGAACTTTTTGTGATAGTTAAAATAAAAAGTCATGCAAATGATATTACTAACTTCTCTCTCCCTCCTTGTCCAAGCTTGCTCCCCCCCCTCTTTTCCCCCACTGTGATGTCATAGAGCGGTCTCGTAGTGCTCGTAAAAATATAAGGGCATCAGGCGATAGTGGCGTCGTTATGTCGTCCAGATAGCGTCGGTCCACTACCTACCCGTGCGTCGCGTCTGGATCTGTCCCGTCATAATGCTGGACTACTGGTTTCCTACTGTATTGTAGCTACCAGGGGAGCCATTTTTCCTGCTCCTCTTTCTAACAACATTTCTAGAATCGTGTGTCGCTCCTTTCTGGCAATATTACAACAAACATGTGTCTCCCCTTCCTTTCA